>JAYXIM010056579.1:0-43831 GCA_037575425.1 Anastrepha fraterculus | reverse complement strand
ACGTTTTGTGAAAAGCCTGCGATCTATCGGCTAAAGTTAAGATCTAATTGTAATTTTTTTATATTTGAATTCTAATTAAACTCTCCAATACAGAAATCGTAATCTATAAAAATTTTGTTTAGCTATATAGTAATACGAGTTCTCTCTTTTAGTCTTTATATTGCTCACACTCACCAACGTGAACGTACGCAGCTGACACAATGAAACAACGATCTACGATACTACGGAACGGAACGGTGGTGAGAATTCATTTACATGGGGCTCTCATTAGTTTCATCGTGTCATCTGTATTTTAACTCACAGCGGTTAATTGGAGTTAAAGTCATAACGTGCAACTTTACAATAAAAAGGAAACAATAAGTGATGAATTATAAATAATAATAAGATTTTTTGGTATTGAAATGGAAAGTGTGATGTACGAAATAAATCGTCGTACTTTTATACTAATTATTCAATGCAAAAGCAAAAAAAATTAAATCTAGAGCGTAAATTTTGTTCTACTCCGCTTTTACAAATCAGTCCTGAATCATATTTCAGTGACACGAACTTGTCAGTCACTGAACGTACGCTTTGTGGAAGTGTTTCAAATTTCATAACATGCGTTCTACACGTGCGAGATTTAGAACCTAATTTGCAGTATGCGCTACAGATTAATGGAAAATAACTAGAGAACGACCGGCCAACGGTTGTAAAGACAGAAACAAATTGAAACGAACCGTAAATTTTTAAGGCCGTGAGAAAAAGGACAAAGAATGGCTTTTTAAAAATTCAGAGTATTTTTACCTTTCTAGCAGTACCGTCTCGGCAAACAGCTGAACAATTGCTTATTAGCCACACCCGATGACCCGATGAAGGAGCGGATGAATATTTCAAAGATATTTTTCCTACAGAAAATGAAAACTTAAAGTTTATAAAAGATATTGTAGCAAACAAAAAAAAAAAAATTTATGAATTTTTCTGGCAAATTTCCGTCTTTTTTTTTTGGCCGAAGCCAAACTTCATTTTTCACATCTATGTAATTGTTAAGAGCCATATTTTGATAAAAAAAAGTGCGTGTAGCGTAGTACACATAACAGAAGTGAAACTTTCAAGGCAGACAAAGAAAGAGGGAGAGAGGGAGAGAGAGAAAATGAGAGAGAGAGAATATATATCTAAATAAATTCACAACATTTGCAGAGAATACAAATAGACAAAATTTACAAAAAACGGATAAAGGTCGATCGGTGTAGGCAAACGTCGGACACAAACCGTGGCAACAACGCGCACTACTCCGAGCGTTTATCACCCGCACAAACGTAGCGGTACCAGGGCCGCAGCAACGGCACAAATTACCGCAAGGCAATACCAATAAATCCGACGCCGGAATGGAAGCACTAGCCAGGAAACGGAAATAAGCGTAGGAGGAACTCAGGAAAAGTAGACTAAAGTGTATCTAAGGTATAGCTCTCTTTCCCCTTTTCCTCTACGTTGCATCTTTTTTCTCTCTCGCGTAACACAAATGCCCAAATCTTGCATGGCCTTGAAATTGTACTCTCCATTTTCGCTCGTCCATCCACGCCTAAGAAGTTTTACTTCAAGAAAAATCGTGAAATCTGGAAGAATCTACATTTTTACATGTTTTATTTTAAAACAACATCTGGGCTGTTCTTTCGAAAATACCATTTACATTATTTCTCAATAAAGATTTTATGAAGTAGAATTTTTTAATACGGAATTTTACATCACACGAGTGCATATATGCCTTGACCTTGCAGCAGTAGCTCTATTGAAAAGTAGTTATTTTTTAACGAAGGATGGGGTATATATAATATTTGTTTTGCTCTTGTATGTATGAATGTGCGCTGTAGCCGAATGGGTTGGGGCGTGACTACCATTCGGAAGTGCGTAGGTAAAAGTATATATATATATAATTGGCGCGTACACCCTTTTTGGTTGTTTGGCCGAACTCCTCCTCCTATATGTGGCGTGCGTCTTGATGTTTTTCCACAAATGGAGGGACCTACAGTTTCAAGCCGACTCCGAACGGCAGATATTTTTATGAGGAGCTTTTTCGTGGCAGAAATACACTTGGAGGGTTGCCATTGCCTGCCGAGGGGCAACTGCTATTAGAAAACACTTTTTCTTAATGTAGGTAAAAGTAGAGTGCGAAAAAAATAGTAAAAGTTTTTTTCTATTATAATTGCGGTCGCCCCTCGGCAGGCAATGACAAACCTCCGAGTGTATTTCTGCCACGAAAAAGGTCCTCAGAAAATATCATTTGCGCTTAAAACTGTAAACAAATAGGAGGAGGAGCTCGGCCAAAACCAATCTATTAAAGGTGGTATCGGTAAATCTGCTGATTTGTTTTCTTCTTTCGCCGTGTCCATGTGGCTGTCAGCCCAGAGTGAAACCAGGCGAAATCATTATTTGTTCTCCACTTTGTCAATACTTTTTTTGACAATCAAAAGTACAAAATATTGTTGATGCACTAGACACATACATTAAAAGTTGTGCCACTAGACCAACAACAATGTTCTGTACGTTTGATTGTCAAAGCAAAGTATTGAGAAACTAGAAAACGAATAATGAATTCGCCTTTTTTCATTCTGAGCCGACAGCTACATGGACACGGAGAAAGAAAAAAGAAACTATTCAGCTGATTAACCAACACCACCTTTAATAGATTCGCCTTGGTCTAGTGCCACCACCTTTAATGAATGCGTCTTGAAAAAAGCGAACAGAACAGTAATTAATTTTTTTTTGCATTAAGAAAAATATTTGTTTGGGCCATTCCAAGGCTTTACACAAAACATGATTAATTTTAATGCATTTTCGTCGCCAAATACTCGAAATACTACGCAAAAGCAAGACAGAGTTATCTGAGCGCAATATCTTATTTAAAATTCTAATTTTAGTGTGTTTTCAGCGAACAGAAGCTTCTTGTATGTGCGAGTATTCGTTCAAAAAATATACAATAACTAAATTAAAAATAAATAAATCGCAATGGTTTCTCTTACCCATGGAAATACAAATGCAGTGGGCCTGATGAGTGTTATGTGCCTGATGGGATGTTTTAAATTAAAATAAATAAAAAGTAAAAAGTGAATCAGTCGCTTCAAGAACTCGATGCTATTAACAAATACAACAAAAAAGTAAACAAAAAACCAATGGACTTTAATTAATAAGGAACCAACAGTTCAGATAATAAAAATTTAGTATTATTAAGAAAATAAAACAAGAAGCAAACCCCCTTAATTGTCTTCCAAGCAACCAATAAAGAAAATTCCATAAGTCCTCAAGTTCATAAGACGAACGATGGAAAAAGTTGTCGAAATTTACCTCGGCGACTGCAATAAACGGCGAATATTCCATGCTACGTCTCAGCAAGCAACTACAACAATAGCAACGAGTAAGGAACAAAAACAAACTCAAAAGTACTACTACACGAAGAGCAAAATACACAAAAACTACAATAGCAATACAAACCGAAGACACAACGAAAACCGTGGACAACAACAAACGCAACAATCAAAGCATCGACAAAAACGAACTTCGTGTCAGCAACAGTATTATGCACAAAATGCGGCGACGACCGGAACATCGCAAAAACAACAACAACAGCAACAACAACTACAACCACAGCTAACACCCACTGTCGACTACTTCCGCTTCTCCGCTTTGTATGCACTGGTAGCAACATCCGCTACCGCTGCCGCGTATCATATGCGTGACGCGTACGCGTGTGTGACTGCCTACGATGAAGTCAACGACGACAGCGACGGCGAGGACGACAACGACGGTAATTCTGGCGGTACGCCTCACCATCACAACGCACGGCAGCGGCATATCACTGATGCAACCACCACTATGGAATTGAAGCGTAGCCGTACAAGCCTTATACAACCGCAGCTTAGCAAATTGTTGCGAGCCGCATGCCTTCGCAATGGTAATGGAGTTCGTCATGCAACTAGTATTGGTGTGGGTACTGGCGGCGCAGGTGGTGCCAGTAGTTGTGGTCTCTTCAATGCGATTGGTACTGCCACCGGAAGTGGCACCAGTTTTGTGGGTAGCGGCTTCGATACGCGTAGCATTTTCTATTTAACGCTCGTATTCTTTATCTATTGTGGTGTGATGATGCGCGCCTCAGTGGCAGCAACGGCCCTTGCTAATGCGACGCATAACAATAATAATAGTGATAGTAATGAAAATAATGCGCCAACGGCAGCGACGAATATGACGCCAAACTCGGCTTCTATTGAAAATGTGCAGACTAAAATCGTCAGAGATTTGATAACTTCTGTACGAGCGTCACCATCAACCACATCTGGGAACGTATCTGCATTGTCTCTATCATCACCTGTCAGCAACTTTACAACTGATATTGTGAATAACAGCCGTAAGGTGTCATCGCTAGCAGTAACGGAGGCGTCGCCAGCCGTTTTGGTGGGTAAGGATGAACGTCTAGCGAAAATGCAACGCGTTGTAAAGCGCGATACCGCTCATGTGCCTGATGATGAGGATGATTCCGCTTATCATGACGACGAATTTGATGAATACGAGGCTTTAATAAATAATCGATCTGGTGAGTAAGAAACTGTCATATTTGTAAAAATATTCGGTTGTTAGGTTATGTTGGTTTATACAGACTGTTTTTAAGGGGTTATATACAGTTAGAAGGCCGAAAAAAGCGATTTTTACAGAATTTTTTCTGAGAAAACTTTTAAATTTACGAGTATGGATCCCAAAATTTTTACACATATTATGTTATCTTTTAACTGTATTCTAAGACTTAGTATTAGTAAAACTATTTAATTGGAAAGGAGCTACAGGTGATCTCCGTGAGCTCCTCTCAAAAAAGTCGTTTTGCTGTGACCACTATATCTCTGAACTGGATCCTATGAAATTAAAAAACCAAACAGATTTCGTTAAAGTAATGTTAAATCTAGTAATTAGTCGAAGAAATAAGCAAAATAATTTTTTTTGACAAAATGGCGGTTTCTCAAAAAAACAAAACCGATTTTGGACCAAAATTTCGGCCATAAAGTGTTTATAAAAAATATTTATACATATTTATATGTGAGAAAAAATCTTGGATTTATTGCCAAAAAATATATTTAAGAAATTTGTGTTAAAATTTGAGACTAACCGGTTCAGCCGTTTTCGAGTAATGTTGGTCACCGATTTTGAAAATACCATTTTGAGAAAATCGCGTTTAAAGTTTGAGAAGCACTTTGCTTAACTCTGAAACGCCTTTTCAAATTTGCGTGTAATTTCGCAAATATTCACCGGATCGATATTAAATTTTCTGTGTGTATTCTTAAATATATGTATGTACATTAAGAAAAAAAGAAGAAAATTCTAACTGCATATAACCTCTTAAGAAAGAATTAAATCGATGAGCACAGAGAGTCAATAATTCCCCAGCATTTTCCCCACATATGTATACCGATGAACTTAGGGATGTACATAAGCGTCAGCCAGATGAACAGCTTTGCGCTTAAAACAAACTATTTTAACGAGTAGTAGCAATAAACTGCTATTGTGGTATCACAATTGATCAGTAACAGTCCAAATGAGTTGGATTAAAGACCGACTGATACTTCCATCTACCTACCATTCCCACATATCCTTAACCATTAATATTTTTGCAAATTCAATCAGCGCTCCAGCGATACTAGGCTGAACTGTCTAGACCTTCGAAGAAGTGAGCTTGCAGAAACCTAAAGCGATTTCTTCGAAATACGGCATATTCGCACAGAGATTCGTTCTATCAATTGTGATAACCCTGATGCCAAGTGATTCAAGTATTTTCGATATGGTTCTAAAATTTGCTGAAAATTGGTTTATTTGTAAAGGAGTACATTGAAAAAGGAGTAATTTTGAAAAATATTTTATAATTTTCGATTTATTCAATATTGAACATTTTGGTATTGATTTCTTTAAATTTATTTAAACATTTTTTTTTACCCTTCACCGCATATGAGCCCATATATGGTATTGCAGTTCTGCTTCAATTTTATTTCCAAATTAAGTATAATAAAATAATTCAAACTATAATAGGCGTCCTTTTTCGCCAAGACTTAGCAAGTGGCGAATAGATGAATTAATTAACATACAGTCTGTGTCAGAAGGAAACAACCGTTTTTTTTCTGGTAACTTCAAGATATATTTCGTTCTGCTTTTTGCTGCATAATAGTCCCACTCAAGGTCTACGCCAGTGCTATCTCAGGTTAGTGTCGGTCGAAACTTTCCCGTAAAGCAACCAAACAAAAACGAGTGAGAAGTAGGTACGCGAAGCATTTCGAGGCGGTTTTTATTTTGCACGCATTTGGAAAGGCCGAAATTATCTTACACCACGGCTGAAAAAGTGATTAAAACATCAAAAAAGGTTGTTATGATGTGGAATCAGCGGTATAAGGTGTAAACAAAAGTTGATGACTTTTCCGAATGCGGTTTGAAGCGAGTGATGGCAAAAAAGCAGGAAAAGTGATCGTCCAACTTTTTAAGCGGGACCCTTCTTTGTGACTACGCCAAGCACGATCAGTTCTTGCTAAAAAGGTAATAGATGTGAGTATCAACACCATCCAACGTCGACTGAAGGAGGCGAACATATCCTACCGTTCCACATCATCAAAACCACTGCTCTTAGGAAAATAAATTGAGAAACAATAAAACAAAAAAATGGGGTCGCAGTAATGTACTGGCCTTCTCAGTCTTCAGACGTCAACCCCATTGAAAATGCGCGGGGAATTATGAAAACGCATCTTGCCGGAAGGGCAGTCCATGATTAAAGCAATTCGTGCGTCAAGTTCGCAAAATCTGGTCCTCTTTGTTGACGAGCTACGCAGAAAAGCTGGTTCAAAGCATGAAGAAGATGTCAGGCTATACTCGACAACGATGAAGACTACACGGCTTATTGAGTAATTGCGACTCGTAGTTTTGTAAATACTTTCCTGTAAAATTTTTTTAAAAATATATATCTTTTATACTTCATGAATAATCGCGGTTCCTTTTTTCTGACACAGACTATATGTCGGCAACGCGGGAAGAGAGCTGTCTCAAATTACATGTGCTGGTAAGGCGCTAGCGGCGAAACTTATTCGATAACTTTGTTGTTGCTAATAATTTTTCCGCTTTCCAACTGTTTTCTACACTTTACAACTAGTTTTTATATAAGGTTCCGTAAAAAATACCAAAATATAAAACTTTGTGATTATTTTTCTTTCAATTTTTAGAATAAAATATACCTAAAAAAATCTCTGCTCGTATTGGCTTGTGGTATAAGTTCATAGCGTTTTTATTTTTCTTTTATTTTACAACGATTTGTTTGCTGTTTGGCAAAGGATAAGTATTCATTCGATAGAACTTTTTCTGCTCTACAAAATTATGTTAATTGTATTTTTTAGTTTTTTAATTTTTTATAAGTTTTGAGGCTTAGAAATGGAATACCCAGGAGGCAAAAAGGAACATTTTCGACACCTGCTCTTCTTTGCTTTTGATAGAGGTTAAAAAGCTGCCGAAGCAGCCCCCAACATTTGCAACGTGTATGGAGAAGGTGTCATAGGCGAGTCTACAGCACAGAAATGGTTTGCAAAGTTCAAAAATTGTGACTTTAAAGTCGCGGAAGGCCTTCTGAGTTCTATGAAGAGCGTCTCAAATCAAATTTGAAGGAAAAAGGTCGCCAAACCAGTCGTGAATTGGCGGAAAAAAATTAATTGTGCTCATATAAGGATTCTGAATCACCTTCATTCATTGGGTTTTATCGAAAAATTAGGAGCCTCATGAGCTCAACGAAAAAACACAGAAAGTCGCCTTCAACTTACTTCTAAGCATCTCGCCCGTAGTAGTAGTAATACGAATACTAAAAAAAAATTATAAAAATTTAAAAACTACCGAAGATATTTGACTTTAAAAAACTGCATACCACAATTTTTTTATTGAATAAATCTCATATTTTTTCCAATTTCTTCTAGTTCATTTCATATTATATTATAAAGTACTCGTATCCAGTTTGCAAATAAACCACATTTCAGAAAAATTTAAGACCTTGTCCAAAATGCTTGGATCACTTGACGCTTGACATGAAATCGTTTCCTTTATATTTTTTTTAAATGTGATTAATTTAATTTCCAATATGCACACACACTTATGTATTTCTGATTTTCTCACATTTCATTTCAGCAAAAGGCAAATACATTGGTGCTCCCTGCTTCAGCAACATGACGTGCGAAACTTCACTATTGCATGTCACGTGCGAAAAGGAGACAAAAACCTGCGGCTGTGAAAAAAATTATCCAGTACAGCTTGGACTAACCAAAGGTTGCGACAAGCGTAAGTAGGCGGGGCTGGCAAATGCAATTGTATATATGGATTTGTATGTATGTACACTAGCGGTTCATAAAATCGAACTACACTAAAGATAGTGTCCGGAAAAAGGTCGCATTACTGCATTATTTTTGTGTTAACTGCCAATAAAAGGACAAGAATTTTTTTTAATATTAATATTATCAGTGCATTCCGGTTGAGTGAAAAATCAGTAGCGCTCGAGGGAATTTCTAAGCCTAATAAAGCCGCAGCTCTCGAATTTGGTGGGTATCTCTACCGGGCATTGTCCGTTAGATATCCATGCAGTGAGACATGGCATTGCTTCAAGTCCTTTCTACATAAGCTGTCTGGGGTATGAGGTGGTACCTTCCTCTTAGTTGCTCTGTTAGAACACCTGCGGATATAGCAGGTGAGTTATAGTGATTTTATTACGAGCATGAAGCGGTTAATACAAATGTAATTAGCCACCGGCGGCCGCTGTAGCTGAATGGGTTGGTGCGTGACTAACATTCGGAAGACTTATGTAGGTTCGAAACTCCGTGAAACACCAAGTGAAGAAATGGTGTTTTCTAATAGCGGTCGCTCCTCCGCAGGCAATGGCAAACCTCCGAGTGTATTTCTGCCATGAAAAAGCTCCTCATAAAAAATATTTGCCGTTTGGAGTCAGCTCGAAACTGTTGATCCCTCCATTTGTGGAACAACATCAAGACGCACGCCATAAATAGGAGGCGGAGCTCGGCCTTACACCCAAAAAAGGCCACCGTTGATCGTCGTCCTCCAATCCAAAGCCTTTTTTTCCTTTTTTCTCCCTGCTTGGTTACTTTCCCTATGCTTTTTCTTCTTTATAGCATCGCAATGGATGGATTGTGATTATTTGTCCAAGTAAGACAGCCATTTACCCTATATTATCCTATGTCCACATGGTGAAATATTTGCAGTGCTTTGATTTTTTGAAGTATTCGGTTCAGCAAGCTTTTCGTTCCCTCGGTGGTCTTTCCGGGCCTATGCCATCCTATCTTCGATTCCAATGGATCAGCATTCGTCTTTTTTTGTTGTAACAGTTGCACAATTGAAACATTACTCTATCTAATTTTTAGGTTTATTGCCGTGATAACTTTTTCATTGGTTTTTATTTTATAACGAGCAAGACGCCACTGAAAGTGAACAAAGCACACATAAATTGCAGGAAAAATAATGTAGTTTTCAATGCGAGTGTTTTTTTTTATTGACTGTAAGTGTACTTGTACTAGTATAAAGCCTGTTTGTATGTAGTTAGTGTAAGGGTGCACATACATAGAAATTGGGTTTCTCCTAATACTAAAATTCATTAATTTTTGAATAATTTCTATTACAGCTAAAAAACTGGGCGAACAGTGTTTCTACGATGAAACTTGTATGTATAACGACGAAAATTCCCTTTGTGTTCAGGTGCGACACAATGCCATCTGCCAATGTGCACATGGTTTTCATTCCGTAAGTCACACGAAGCCAACGCGACGCATTTTTTGTACGAAAGGTGAGTTTGAAAGTTCAATATAAGATATTAATATGTATAAGTATGTAGGTGTGTATACATATGTATGTAGCGGCAACTACTCCCAGTGGGTTTTTGCATATGAAAAGGTGGAGCAATCACTAACTTTGTGACTAGAAAAAATTGACTAATGGTAGCTATGCCAGCACCTACTTGACTGTTGTAGATCAGATTTTTAATTTTGTGACGTTCTTTAACTGCTGCATTGACGTTAGCCGCATAAGCTGTGTATTGTGATTGACCTCAACTGGGCACATCATACCTAGGTTCTTTCGCGTGGTATTCAACGGAGCTTATTAGTCCTCATGCGGGCTTCTTTTAAATTTTATTATTTAAAAGCCGCACCTGTTATGTTCCCTTTTTCGATCCATTTCGTTATCTGGCGGATTGTCAGACCAGCTCTAGGTCTTAAGATACATATAAAATATCTGGCAAAAAACACAGTGGGGCTCAAAATAATAGCAGCGCGACATATTGCCAAGTTTTGGAATATTTCGATTTTTTAACTGAATTTTTATGGCTGAAAATTTAAAATTTTTTTGCACAAAATTTAAAAAAATTCAACAAATCTTATACTATAAAGGTGAATGTCTGTACGTTGTCCGCGCATCACTACGAAACGTCAACACCAAATGACGTAAAAATTTGTATACATTAATATTTTCACCCAATGAAGGTTATAGGCATGTTTTTATAATGGAACTCCCTTCCCACAGCCCCCAGGCCGCGCCACCACTCTCATTCGTCACTAATAACACTGCCCTGCATCGGTTTTGCGAATAAGATGGGACCTAGTGATCCCGAAGGGAATTTTTGCGCTAAGCACGAGTCCGAGTTCAAAAATTGTCCATCACGTCAGGTTTTCGAGAAAAAGGGGGTTGGAACCCCTAAAAATCTCGAAAACCTGACGTGATGGAAAATTTTTGAACTCGGATTCGTGCTCAGCGCGAAAATTCCCTTCGGAAACACTAGGTCACATCTTATTCGCATCAGAAAAATTGAAATTTGCAGGGCAGTGTAATCTAATATTTGTTTAAATTTAATCTAAAAAATCTTAGTTTTTCCTATTTTCCACAATTTATAACACACTCTAAACTTCATAATCCGCATAAGCTGTTCAGTTATGACTCAAATGCAAAGTTCAAAAACGGTTGCAGATAGAAAATTAATAAAAATAATTTTGCTTGATATTTTTCTGATTCGTTGTTTTGATTTTATTCAACGAGGCATAGCAACTGATGCCTGGTATTGTAATATTATGGTTATTAATAAAAAAATGTTTTCTATGAAATTATTGTTTGTAACTCTTTTATATACATATCCTAAATCCCTCCGCGGGTTAAAGCTAGTTTTAAATAAGTCAAAAACTTTTTTTTAACTAAAAATATTCTGGGTATGCCGTTTTGTAGCCCACGCAATTCTGTGCATGTTTTGATTTTGGGCAATTTGTTTTTGTAGACGGCGTGGCGCATTTTCTTCCATTTATAAAAATTTCGAGCATTCGTTATTTAGTTAAAGAAAAATAGCTTATTTTCAAATTCAAACCAAAAAATGTGTTAAAACAATACAAAATTAAGAATCGATTTATTTTTGCTCGATATGACCACCTTTTGCCTTGACTAAGACCTTGAGACGGTCCAGAAACGAATCGCAAACTGCCAGAATGTGACTTGCAGGTATTTTGGCCCACTCGTGGACAATGGCTTATTTCAACGCCTCGAGATTAGTGAACCTTTTAGTTCGGAACTTCCTCTCCATAATAGCCCAAAGAGTTTAAGAGAGATTGGAAAGCACCAATCTGTGGCTACAGCGGCTCAAACCAATACTTGTGGCGGGTGCTACCTCCTGGAGGTCAATCGATGACTCAAATTCTATGAACGGTCGGTCAAATAAACCCTATCGTTTTGGGAGTTCACGAATTGCTCAATTTGAAAAATTTTTTCGTCAGAACAAAAAAATGTTCCGAAATTGACCGCTTCCGGCTAAGCGAAGCAACTCCTTCGCTCTCTCAAGTCTGACTTGTTGCTGCTTTTGTATGAGATCATGTTCCTTTTGGATCTTGTAAGGCTTGACCTTGAGATCACTTTTCAGTATGTGGAGCAGGCCAAGTAAACCAACCCAAACAACATGAAAAGCTTATATTCATCAAGAGAAGGTTTTGTTATCAGTTTGGTGGGATTACAAAGGAATTGTCTACTTTGAACTCTTACCACCCAAACGAACGATCAATTCTGATGTCTACATTGAACAACTAACGAAGTTCAACAATGCAGTTGAAGAAAAGCGGCCCGAATTGACAAATCGAAAAAGTATTGTACCTATTTCATCATGACAATGCAAGGATGTATTGCCACATATGGTGGATGTCCTAACCTTGCACCATCAGATTACTTTTGTTTCGATCTTTAAAAAACTCCTTGAATGGTAAACAATTAAATTAATAATGATGATGTCAAATCGTTTAGTTTTTTGCTAATAAAAACCAGAAGTTTTATGAACGTGGGATTATGATGCTGCCTGAAAGATGGCAAAAGGTCATTGATCAAAATGGACAATACATTACAGAATAAAGTTATTTAGTTCAATGGAACAATTGCCTTTGATTCTCTAAAAAAATCCGCAATCACTTAGTTGAAAACCAATAAAATGCCAGTCAACTTCGTTTATTTCTGCAATTTTATTGACATTTTCGACGACAGGCCTGCCTGTGCGAGGTGCTTCTTTAATATGAAAAATGATTGAACGGAATCGACGAAACCAAAATGCCAGTAATTACCAGTTACAGTATCGGCACTAGCTATGGTGACGGCGGCACTGTCAAGGATTATGGCCAACATTGATGGCCCCACTCAGAGCAGAAGAGCGATCCTGGCTAAATTTACCCAGTCTACATTCATGTATGCAGCGGCCAAATTGGGGAAAGCCATGATGCAAAAACATACATACGCGAAGGAGGCGGAAAGACTAAGCGCCTTTAGAGTTGCCTGTGCTTTCATATCGGGTATCATTCCACCAGTTATAATGGCTTCCGAAGTGGGTAGAGTATACGACAAAACCTAAACAGGCGAATAGTGGCTGAAGAGCGCAAGGTGGAAAGACAGGGAACCATAAATGAGTGGCAAAATCGCTGCGACCTAGCGACAAAAGGGAGGTAGGAAGTACAGTGAGAACGTGGAATATATTTTCTTCTACTGCCCGAGATGCGCTTTTGAAAGAACGTCAATTGAAGACATAATATTAGAGAGTGTAGTCCCAGGCAACATTGTAAGTCACATGCTGCAATCGAAGTTTGTTTGGGTCAAGATGAGAGAATGGTCCGCGAATGCGTTACAGGAGCTGCGGAAAAAAGAATAGCAACGCAATAAAGAAAAAAGACAAACAAGTAACGAGTAGTCGACAGAGACATAAACATATATATATTATATATGAAGATCCGTACTGGCCAGCTCGGCACTGCGATGCAATGCTTAAACGGCGATACCGCAGGGCAAACTAAAGCTACAGAGGCCGGAGTTAGGGCCTAGTACGTAGGTGCACTGTTTCGCAAGACCAGTTAGTAAGATAATACTAACTGTGCGTGTTTCCGAATGAGATGTATCTTTAGCGAACAGTATGAATCGTGCATGCCATCCCCAAACTTTTCTCGAAGCGAAATTCGATAACTCTATACATGCTTAGCCGGCTGTGAGCGTATTTAATGTTGTGAAAATTTTATTATATAATTTATGGGATTTAATATATCTTTAATTATTTTCTCACCTAAAAACCCGATCTTCAGATATTTAAAAGAAAAAAAAAAAAACAGAATCAAAATTTACCAAGATTGTATCTTTCTCACTTTATTTACAGACTTAAAGGAGCTGAATTCTGATTTACCTACTTTACTGGGTGTTACAACGGGGATCGCAGTGCTAGCCGGGCTGATCTGTATGGTATTACACCTTTTCAGTAAGACGAAATACCCACGTCCACGAAACTTCGGCGATGCGAATCTCCCGCCACCCATTATGTACTCCAGTGATACAGGTATGTCCAAAAAATAGGTCGATTTCATTAAGCCTAGTAAATAGTGACCAATTGAATGCTTTATTTATTATTACTTACATATACTAGGTATAGTTAGAAAATTTTCTTTTCGCTACAAAACATCCTCCATTATTATATACTCGTATATGTTTGTATGTAGGTAGCACATTTTAAATAATATTAGAAAATACTTCCTTTCCACAAAAAAGCTTCCTCCACATTGTCCGTCTTATGCTCAAATATCTCCTATTGCATATTGCATCGATTTACCATTTAACTCCTCACTTATGTCCACCTTTGAATCTGATATGCCTTCACCGATTCCAGGTATACCATTGACAGTACAATCGGGACGTCCATCATCACGTTCCAGTCTCCGTTCGAGCGGCTCAATCGGTTCCTATGGCAATCGACGTGCTTCTTCCGGTGGCGCAACAACTGGCGGCGGGCATGGTGTGGGCATAAGTGGTGGCGGCAGTAGCGGTACGAAAGGCATACTCGTCTCTACATCACGTACAGGTGCGGCTAGATCGGCCGCCATATTGCTTATATCGTGTCATTTGACGGAGATCGCCAAAGAGGCGGCTATACGCACCACAACGTCGCGACAAGCCTCGGGGGCTGGCTGCAGTGCGAATTCGCGCGACAATCTGGATGATAATGGCTCGGGTGGTGGCACAACTGCCGGCACAACCGGCGGCAGCGGCACTCGTAGTTGCGATAGTACATTGTCAATGACGCGTCACCTGCAGAAGCAGTTGAACCATCAGCGTCATTTGTTAAGTCTCGAGCTGTCGCCGGCAAAATCGAAAAATAACGATAGAATTAGAACATTGTTGGGCATTAATGGAATTGATAATTATAGAACCGATGACGATGATGAGTTAAATAGTTTAGATCATAATCACCTGCAAATTGGTGCATTGCCGACACCGGCCAGTGAAACGCCTAGATTTGCGGTAAACATACGCTATCTCTCTCAAAACTTTCACTGTCACTGCCTCTACCTCTCTCTCTCTCTCTCTGTCTCTCTGTAACTATTGGTCACTCGAGATCTTTAACTCTCTCTCTATTTATTGAAATACAGACACATTTACACACACACCTCTATGTACACTTACAGGCACATCCATTCTCACGTACACAGGCCGTCTATACCTACTACACTACACAATTGGTGTCACGTAAGAAATTTTGAATCGAATTGGTTGTTAATGCAAAGTATACTGCATTTCTTGCCCTATACTGCAATACTTATGTATTTTCTGCAAAAACAAAAAAAAAGCGGTGCACAAGAAACTCACTAGGATTCACTCGTAATTAGACTGAGAATGCAATAATTCGTATGCGTACATACATACGTACATTGCAGAGGCACTTTATTAGTCGTAGAAAACAATAACTTTTGAAGTACTTGTATTTTGTAAAGCGTTCCTAAAATTATTAAGCGTTGTGATAAAGCTTGCAAAATATTATGTTGTCAAGCGTAACATTCGTGCGGTAACTAATTGCTTAAGGAGGTCATGTCATAAAACGTGGGGGTAGTAAATAGACGTCCTGCCGCAGTTAGGGCCGGTTTTTCGGAGCTACTTGAGCTCCGTTGTTTTTTAACTAAGTTTAAATTTTGGTTAAATGCCCAGGGCGGCCGCCGTAGCCGAGATGGTTGGTGCGTGACTACCATTCGGAATGCGGAGTACGTAGGTTCGAATCTCCGCGAAACACCAATATGAAGTACAATTTTTTTTAAAGCGCACGCCACTTGACAGGCAATGGCAAACCTTCGAGTGTATTTCTGCCATGAAAAAGGCCCTCATAAAAAACAGCTGCCAAAGCTTAACGAGATTTTAAAAACCCACTGGAAAACAGGTTTGCACTTCAAAGTTAGTTTTATATTAAAGTGGGATTAAGTTAACTTGGTTTAACTAGAGTGTAAACTTGAACCTAAGAACTTTGCTTTATTGGCTGACTACTCTTAGCACGAGGACGTATTAATAGTCAATTAAAAATTTAAATAACAAACTCCTGACTTAGGAAATCGAAAACAAAAAAAAAACGTTTATTTTTGAGCATTCAGTTTCTTTTTCTAGCTCGTAACATTTCATTCAACATTTTTCCAAGTTTTTGAGGCCCGACACGATTTTCCGAGGCACTCAAAGTAGGCGTCTGCGCCATTGAAGATCTCGTCATTCATATTTTACTGCAAAACCATTACTTTATATTTTAAAATAAATATAGCTGATAGTGGTAGGGGACTAAATCTGGAGAACATCCTGGATGCGGCATCAATTCGTTACCTAACTCATACAATTTTGCTTTTGCAGACTTGTGAGCCGTTGCTTTATGTGGGTGGAAGAGATCTTATTCTCGCTTACTGCTGTCAGTTTTGTTTCAAATTGGCGTCGAACAGCTCTAACAGCTCCGCGAGATATGCGCCGCTGATTGTTTTACCCTTCCCAAGGTGGTCTATGTGAAGGGCACTGTTCACATTCCAAGCCACTGTCTCTGTGACTTTGTTTGCTCACAGGCTCCTTCTGGCCTTCGATTCACAATGCGAAGTTCAACTGTTCCTTGGTCTTTGCTGAACAGAAGTATGCTACCGAAGGCATCCTTACAGTGGATGAAAATATGAAACGTATTTATTTTGTGCCCTCATTGATTAGTGGCGTATAATTTTTTAGATGGAGTGTGCGTTGTATGACGGCAGTAAGTTCTGTACTCCATTTTAAATTAGAAATAAAATCAGGAAAAATTTTTAGATTTCTAAAATTTTGTAGATTCATATTTTTCATAGTTTTCTATTAGAGAACGATTTTTTAGAATTGACTCAGTATGAACAACTAGTTTCGGTCTTAGTAATACTTTTGGTCTCAAGCAATAACCAACTAAGTCGGCTTAAGAAAAAACTTAATTATATACACCAACTAACAAAATTATACACTTATATGAAATCATTTATGCTATTCTAATAATCCTTAAAAATTATATTCAATATTATTTTCTATGAAATAAGCCGTAGAGCTCCGAAGCTATTCATGCATTTTCGGGATGGATTTTGACCATCAAAAAGCCATTTAATATATGGGTTTTCCAAACAGAGGTGTTATGTTGATATTCATAGAAAAATGCTATTTTTTAATATAAATGATCGGATGTTTTTGTCATCATAAAGATTAAGGTATGCTGTTAATAGTGGAAAATAACATCAGGCGAATGACCACCACGACCACGCTTACAGGACAATATCCTTTTCGTGAAATTTTCCATAACTGAATTGCAAAGTGGCTGTCCTATGTCCTTGATAGCCTCACGAATTTCATCTTTAAGGTCTTGAATTGACCCTGTTGGCGTTGGCGTATACCTTCTCTTTCACGTGACCCCAAAGAAAAAAGTCACAAGGTGTTAAATCACAAGATCTCGGTGGCCAATTGTGATCACCTCTTCGAGAGATAACACGGTCCGGAAACTTTTCCCGTAAGAGATCAATGGTTTCGTTGCTTGTGTGGCACATAACGTCGTCTTGATGAAAATAAACGTTTACCAGATCAAAACCATCCAATTCCGGCCATAAATTATCGTTAATGATCTTTCGATAGCGCAATCCATTCACCAATAACACCTGTTATTGGAAAACCCTATACTATCTGTAGCATTAAATGGGCTTCAATAGGATTCTTCACTAGCTTCCACGATCGTATCTGTATATACGTGTTTACTTCAGTTCCGGGTTAAACGGCTTATTAATTGGTAATTGATATTTTGGACGGATGCTCCATTTGCAGTATTCTTAAGTAAAAAATATTATATTTACAAATTTAAATTGAAGCTAAAATAAAATATCTAAAGCGCCAGAAACATTTCAGATGAAATATTCTGCACACCAGCCGCGTTAGTGAATTCATTAAGCGAAAATTTTGATAACACTGCCTAAATTGAAAAAAAGGGGTGAAACCTTGCACGTCATGTAGCTCACATTGTGGCACCGATCGAGTAGTAAAAAACTGTATACTCGATATCTTAAACACGCCCTCAAATCTGAGCTTAGGCCAAGCTGTTTGAACTGTTATCCGCTGGTAATATGTCTGAATCGACTTTCAAGTTTTATGAACGTTTGCAACAGCACTACATATAACTTAACATATTTTAGTTGAAAATTGTGATGTATACCTTAAGTGTAACAAAAAACAAAAGAAGCATAATTTTCACTTTTGACTTTTCGGATGACTGTTTTTGAGATGTTCTTCTTCTAGTAAACTTGAGTACGCGATATAGGTAAAATCATCCTCATATGTTTTTTGAAGAATTTGATACATTTCGGTAAAAATTTACCAAGATTTATACAAAAGTCAATCGCAGCTCTTTACTTGAAATTAATTTTTTGAAGGCAGCATGAAATATACTAAAAAAATTACAACTAAATAAGATTTGTTACATCCACACGTCACAGTAAATGTTAGTTTACAGTAATGCTGACGAATGCAAAATGTTACAAAAAAAAAGGCGATCTAACCATGAGATTTTAACGGGCCGACTATCAATAGTATCAGATTTCTAGTATACATACTATGTAGGCATATATAGTATAAAAGTTTTTTTGCTTGAAAGTATGATTTTCGACTTATACGGTTACTGCTTGTGCCCGTAAATTCATGTTAGTATAGACAATTTCGTGTTACTCTGCAATTTTTTTGAAGTAAACGATCAAAATTTAGCTATAAAGTGTAAAGCTGTTAAGTGTAACATTGCTAAAGCCGTAGCGCTGTAATCTTACAGTATTACACAAAGCAAATGCCGAACAAACGAATAGCCCGACGTTCAGTGGTGTTGTGTTCATATACGAATACGAAGGCGTGTGGCTTTAAATACTGATACGAATGCAAATGCATATCAGAAAACGATAGCGCATACGTTACCCGAATTGAAAAGGTAGTACGAGTCTGAGCATGCACGCAAATACGAGTATAAATATGAAAAAAAAATTTAAAATACGCATACGAATATGAAAAAAAATAAGAATAACATAATGCAAGTAAGAACACGAATATTTGAGTACAATGAATGGGAATAAATTTTTATTCCTTTCAAAGGAAAATCCCCAAATTATTTAACATTAAAGCCTCGGGTGTTAAGCACACACACATCTTTTGAAAATAGTGTGAATATACAATACATCGGTGTACCAAAATTATAGTCTCTGATAAGGCGTGCATATCGCACCCTAAATACAAAAGGGTCACAACTCAAAATGAGCAGAAGCTGAAATATGAACGAGACGTTATCAATAAAACGGTCCGCGGATGACATATGGCAAAAATAATTTTTTTGTTTTTTGGTAGTACTGTTATAAGCTTACATGGCAAATTTCAGCGTGATATGTCACATAGTTTGTTTTCTGTGCTGCTGTAAACAAGTCAAGCTCGAGTGTGGAAAATTTTGAGTTGTGCCCCTTTTGTATTTAGGGTGCGATATGTTAAAGCTGCCTGTACACGACATTTCAATCGACCAGAGTTTTTTCCGCTCTGTGTTAGTTGCAAAAAATATACCGAGCCAAAGCAAAAAAGAGAAAACAACAAAACAAATGTAGCGGAAAATATATTTACCTATTGCGAAAACAATTCCGTGAAGACAAAGCAACAAAAACCAAACAAAAAACTATTCAAAGCACTTGTTTTGTGTTATTGTAAAAATATTGTATATAATTGTAAAAAAAACTGAGCCTACTTAACCTGCTTAGTAACTGCAGTCCATCATAATTACATAGAAAATTCTCTTCAGTTGGTATTTAATGCACACTTTAAGTAAATATGTATAAATTATCAAAATTAACTAGTCGAAATTATCACACACACACACATACATACATATATACTCACATATTTCTGGACTTTTCATGAAGCAAATTACCTGCCTTTAGCAAGTTTTGCACTTGAATCAATATCGCTCGATTTGCCATTGAAAACTTTAAGATTTATTTTATTCACATTTATTCTTAAATTGAGACTACGAATGTTTAATAGTTTAAATATAAAACTAGAATCCATTTAAAATTGCAATTTGTAGTTCAAAATGGCTAAATCTACTTGAGTTGCTTTTCGAAAAGTCCGTAGATATGAATTTAGCACTAAACACCCTTTTTCCAAAAACAAAATTCGAATCATAACCATAAACTGAAACTGAAAACATGCAAAAACAGCCTTCATACAGATCACAACATTTGTAGGTGTTGTGTTGATTAAATAAAAGTATCAAAAAAAAAAAATTCTATAGTAATGTTAATGTGCATTTATTGTTAATTACTAGTATATGATAATTTATTGGTGTTACATGTGTTGTGTTGTATTTTACCAAAAATTTATTTATTATTTATTGAAAAATTCTTACAAAAAATCGAGTTATGTTTTTTAAACATTCTCACACATTCACAACAAAAAAATTCCGCCTCTTCTAAATTACAAACAAATTTCGGTATGCGTTAAAAATGCATAATTTTCTGTGAAAAGATGCGAAAAAAAATAAATTTAAAATAACTTTCATAATTTTTTTTAATGTTTCTAGTTCTTTAGTGCATATGACTCTTAGTGTATGTATGTATGTATGTATGTGTATGTATGTACTTAATTTTGACTGCCAAATTGTGTGTACTAAATGCCTTTCGTTACTTGAAAGTACTCGTAAGTTCATCGCTTCAGGTTTTATACTTTGTCATATTCCATTTCTGATGTTAAGTAACTTTTTTTTTATTCAACTAAAAATTTGCAAAACGTTATACATGTTTTTTTAGAAGTACAAATGAAAAGCAAAGCATCAAGCAGCGTTGCAAAATGTCGCGAAACAGTTGAAACAGAAAAGCAATATGGCGGTGACTATGTTCCTAGCAAGCAAAGTATTGAACAATTAAGTTTTTAATTATATTTTATTTATATTTCCTCACTGCAAATGAATGAATGAAAGCATATTAATAATATTAAATAGTACTTTTTTAAATATTCACACTTTTTTAACTTTGCATATTTTTCAAGGCAGTTATTTCATTAATTTCATGCAAATTCTCAGCTAAACTGAAAAAAAAACAACAAATGCTAGTCAAAAAATCTAGTCAATTCACTTCACTCACACTTTTTTAATTGGTGCTGTTTTTTGTCTGAAGAAATGAAGAAAAGGCAATCATACGCTCCTTATATTGCCATAAATCACACAAATTACAAACAAATTTTAAATCTAAATCAATCTGGTAAAAGAGGGGTGAATTTTGAAATTTTTGTATTAAGCAAGGGTGCCAGGGCGGATGAGTCTAAAAAGTTGCTAGAAAAAAATTCGAAAAATTAATATTTTTTTTTTTTTAATTTTTGACCTAAAAGTAGACTAGCAGCAAAAGAACGAAAACAATATTTTGGTTTGACTTTGGAACAATACAGGATTTTTTACCTATTACAGTGCGTTTCCCAATGGCGTGCAATCAATATTATTTTGAGGAACTTGTGAACTAATTTACACTTTGCAACTCAATTTTAAATTATTGGTTTTGTTTTTGTAATTTTAAATTGTATATATTTTTTTATTTATTAATCAAGGTTAAAAAAGAGTAATGGCAAAGCAGAGCCAAATCTTAAAGCGTCTTCGATTCGCTACTTCTCTGCTTGTTATGATAGGCTCTGCTCGCTTGACGCAAAATTTGCATTTGAAAGCAACAACAAAGTTCTCCAGCAATATTCGTCACTAGCGCGCATAAAATTGGTATAACTGACTAAATTCAATGATGCCAACTCTCTTTCTTGCTATTAGGCTTGTTTCATTAGACTGTGCTTAGACACGGCAATTTCTGTTATGGCAACTCGTAACTTTTGGTAGAGAAGTCGCCGTGGAAGGAAGAGAAGCACCGAGTTCCTCGTGCTGTGATAAACGGGTGATAAACTGTTTACTAGACAGGGCTAGTTTACTGGGGCGGCAGCCCTTGGTCGGGAAAAGCCCGAGTCATTCCAGTAACGTAGAAACGGCTGCCATAGGAATGTTCGTGTTCGGGCAACACGCTTTGTGTTCTCATTCTTCTCACTGTTATTGTTGGCTGTAGACTGAAAATAATTCAACGTAGAATCTCTCTTGCCAACAAGTGCCACTTTGGACTAAGTAGGCAATTGAGCAGTAAAGTCCCCGGTCGACGACTAAAACTAACACTCTGCAAGACTCTCACCATGCTCGTCCTAACGTATGGCGCAGAAGCGTGGACGATGACATCATCCGATGAAGCGAGAGTGTCTGAGAGAAAGATTCTGCGTAAGATTTTTGGACCTTTGCATGTTGGCAACGGCGAATATTGTAGGCGATGGAACGATGAGCTGCATGAGCTCTACGACGACATAGACATAGCGCAGCGAATAAAGATCCGGTGGCTACGTTGGCTGGGTCATGTCGTCCAAATAGATACAAACGCTCCGACTCTGAAAGTATTCGATTCGGTACCAGCTGATGGTAGTAGAGGAAGAGGAAGGCCTCCTCTGCGTTGGAAAGATCAGGTAGAGAAGGACTTGGCTTCACTTGGTGTGTCCAATTGGTGCCGGTTAGCACGAGAAAGAAACAACTGGCGCGATTTGTTTAACTCAGCCAAAATCGCGTAAGCGGGTATTAAATAAAAATTAAGTAAAAACAAATGCAAGCAACTCGATTAGCAGACGTACTGATACTCTTTAAGTGCTTCCAAACAAATTCCACTTTTGGCCACTCTTTCCCACTGCCAAGGTCTGTTTATTCATGCGAGATTCTTCATCTATTCCCTCTCGACAACGAAAAGGGCTTTATTAACATAGGTTTCATAACTAATTTTGGTAGACCGCCGTAGCCGAAGGGTTTGTGTGTAACTCATATACGGGCGGATTCACGCTGAAAAACCGCTGTATGCTTGAATCACCAAATGATGGATAAGGTTTTTCTAATAGCATTTGGCTCCTCAGCAGGTAATGGCAAGCCACCGAGTGTATATTTAAAATTCGAAAAATAAAAGCTAAACTCATAAAAACTATCTGCCATTCGGAGGAGACGTAAAACTCTAGTGGAACCAAATCAAAACGCACATCACTAATTGGAGAAAGAGCTCGCACACTCACACACTGCTACAAAAAGTGTGGGATTATTTTTCTTATAAGACTTGTCAAATAAAAGAAGAATCAAAATATGAAATTTGTTAAATGCCTCCAAGGTCATGACTTTCGGTTAAAAACCTTGTTTCTGAGCCTTTGCGTACTTATAAACCGTTAACTTAGTTGATGATAAGCCGATTTTCAATTTTGTACCCACTTTAGAAAAAAGAAATTTGGACCTTTTAAATTTTGATTAAAGCAAATTTATTAAATTATTAAATTTACTACATCCAAAGTTTTATTTTTTATTTTTTTTTTTTTTTTTTTTTCCTTGACAAGACTCAGTCTTGCGTTGGTTTCGTTAATCTGTATTTTGAAAAAAATTTATTAATGACCAATAAAATTAGGGCATTTGCCTTAGTATCCTTACGAGCTGTCTTCGTAATTTTTTATTTATCAATTCTTATAGTTTTTATAAAATATGCCAAAGCGCCTGGAAAATACTAATTCTGATGATTTGCAGAAATTCAAAATAATGTTAATGCAGCTAAAGTGACAAAAATTGTGGCCAAAAAAGCAGTAATTTATTCCAAAAATATGTATGACTTTCTTTAAGAAAAACTGGGTTTTGTGTGATCAGCCTGACAGCGATCTTTAAATAGTCTCCCTTAGAATACCAGAGGAAAAAATGAAGGCAGCGATAAATCACAGCAAACGGGTACCTACTATGGTCTTCAAAATCAGTAATACAAAAAAAAATGGGCCAAAAATACGGTGGCAATTAGGAAAGAGGAAGAACTGTAAATTATTGGATCCCTAAGCGTTACAATTTTTTAAAATTTTTTTTCCTTGTTCACTTGCGTTGGTTTCGTTAATCTATCTGGATTTCTGAGGGGGTGATTAGCCTACCGCTTTTTTAAAGTTCATTGAAGTTTTTCTAATTTGATCTTAAGTTGATCTTTCATTATTTAAAAAAAAATCGTATAAAACTACAATATCTACATTTGCCATTTGTGGAGCATTTTATCTCAGTATTTCTTAGCCGTTGGGCTATTCTGCGCTTATTTTAAAAAGTCTGAGAAATATGAAGTTTGCAGGCTCGACGAAGGACTAAAATGGTTTACAAAAACTTTTCGCGGCTACATGGTCTCTTAGAGAAAGTTATCGCTATAGAGGTCATATAACCATTTTCGTGTGCGAAATATTTAAAAAAATGATGGATGTGACTCCATGAAAAAAATATTCATTGGTTGTAATTCATAATAGGCAAGTGACAGAACTGATCGTTTTGTGGGCATGGCAAAGAGAGTACCAACTAGTTACGATTATTATAAGCGGATTTAGCATTGCTACCTTAGAGATCTATCAGTTAGCGATCTCAAAGCGCACACACGAACACAGCCGAAAGTTTGTGGATCCGAAAGTAGCTAAAATTTGAAGAAAATCGGATGTAGAGAACGAAATATGCAATATTTGTGGAATCTAAGACGAATCCGAAGAGAGTATCCTTCACCTGCATTTAGCATTTTAAGTGAAGCAGTTGGTGGACCATCTAAACACTTTCGTGTTAATAAATAACTAGGAATTTTTAGAAGTTTCTTTGCTATTTTTTAAGTAGTACGCGCTACTGGGAAAAGAACTGTATGAATAATTTCTAATTTCTTGTTTGGGTATTTTTTATAGAAGGAGCAAAAATTATCAATAGCGCCATATAAATTAAATCCAACAGCTAAGTTTCTAATAATAGTTTTACGAATGAGGAATTTGGAACAAATGCCTTGTATATCTCTACCAAATGTACAGCCATCTGTAAAAGAGATTTTCGAATATAGAGAAAGAATTTTACACAGTTTAACTAAAGATAATAATAATTTAAAAAACGCACTGAAAAAATTTTAAAATCTTTACTGGAGTATTGAAGTGTTTGCATGGTGTTTATTTGAACTAATTTTACTTTTAATGGCGTCTACTTTTAGGTGTTTGCTTCTAAAAAGCTATTTTAGTTCTTTTGTTTTTTTTTTGTACTGCTGGCACATTTTTTTTATTTTTTCTGCTGTCATTTTCTACTACCTCTTAAGCTACTAAGCGTGTAACTACTTGCTTAACTGCTGTAAATATTCTGTTTTCATGAAAAAAGAAACAAAAATGAATATTTGTATTTTTTCTATTTACTCATATTTTATAAATATATTTGTACTACCATCTCAATCCTACATACGAATCTGTCGCTGTGCTATGTCGCTAATGCTCAAAGTGCTTTAAGCTTGTGGAAATTTATATGAATTTAGGCGAAATTGAAAAAAAAAAAAATGGAAAGTATCGGCGAAATTCATTTTCTGAAAAATAAAACATTGTCAAGTAAAAGAAATGCTAAAAATTAATTGTATTCAAACAACTTTTGCATCAACTTCGAAGTCGTTTTACTTTTTTTAACCAGTAAAAAATAATTTAAAAAAATGGTTTCATAAAAGATTTGGCCAAAAAATGAAATAAACTAATTTAAAAAAAATTTAACAACAAAAGAAATGGAAATTTATTTAGATATCCTTTTAACTTCCTACTAACCAAAAAACTGTAAAAAAATATTAATTAAAAAAACAACAAAAATAAAAAAAACCGATTAACTAGTTAAAAAAAAAATATTGCAAAAATATTAGTAATTTAGCAAATAAAATAAAATAATTAGAAAAAAAAACAACAAAAAATTGAATGTTATTAAGACATCGTTTTAACTTTCTACTAACCAAACAAATACTATAAAAAAAAATATTAATTAAAAACTATAAAAAAATTTAAAAAAAAAAAACAAAAACAATAAAAAAAGACAGATTAACTAGTTACAAAAATATTATTGCAAAAATATTAGTAATTTAGTAAATAAAGTAAAATAATTAGAAAAAAAATTTAACAACACAAAAAATTGAAACTTATTTAGACATCCTTTTAACTTCTTACTAACCAAACAAACTATAAGAAAAAATACAAATAACTTTTTTTTATTTTATTATTATTTTAAAATTTGTTGCAAAACTATTAGTAATTTATGTAGAAGCCGTTTCGTTTCCTTACAACCGGAAAAAAAAATAAAAAAACCTAGGAAAAATTACATTAATTAAATAAAAAATAATAATAATTAGAAAACAGATTAACTAAATAAAAAATATTAGCAATTCATTTAGAAATCGTTTGCGTTTCCTAAAAATCGTTAAAAGAAAAAAAAAAGAAAAAAAAATATATTAAAAAATGATAATCAAAATATGAATATGTTGATTAACCATGTTTTAGGATAGGGAATAAGTTCGTAGCGTTTTTACCGAAGACTTTTATTTTTTATAAAGGAAAAACAATGATTATATCAATAAGTTAATAAGTTCGCCGTTGCTGTTTACAATCTTTTCCCACCTATCGGCCCATTTGACCAATTAGTTGATGCCGTTCCGCCAAAAATCGCCTGGTCTGGTGTCGAAGAAGATATTGAGCCAGTTTTTAGGAATCTGATAGTTGTCGAAGGCAACACCCTTAATATGGTTTGACTGTGAGCGGAACAGATGGTAATCGGCCGGTGCAAGGTCCGGAAGGAGCCTGATGCTGGATGCTGAAGGACCTCCCATTCGAGCTCTTGGAGTGCGGCTTTGACGACTTGTGCAACATGGGGCTTGGCGTTGTCGTGAAGGAGTGTGGTTTGACCATGTCGATCAGGTCTTTTCAGTCGCATAACCTCATTCACGCGGTGTAGCAGGGCAATGTAGAGCTCATTGTTGACGGTGACATTCTTTTCGAACATTTTCCAGTGCAGCATACCCTCTCAATCCCACCAAACACATATCATGAGCTTCTTTCGATGAACATCCGGCTTGACTCTCGGCTTTGGAGTATCTCCTGGAGCCACCCACTCCTTTCTTTGCTTCATATTCATGTAAAGGCACCATTTCTCATCTGCCGTGACGGTGCGCTGCGAGATGCTTAGAAGCAAGTTGAAGGCGACTTTCTTTGTTTTTTTCGTTGAGACACACAGGCGCCCAATTTTTCGGTAAATCCCATTGATTGAAGGTGATTGAGAATCGTTTTATGTGCGCAATTAATTTTTTCCGCCAATTCACGACTGGTTTTGCGACTGTTCTCTTTCAAAAGTGATTTGAGACGTTCTTCATCGAATTCAGAAGGCCTTCAGACGTCCAGACGTTCTTCAGTTATGAAAGTCGTCATTTGAAAGTCACTTTGAAAAACTATTTCCGTGCTGTAGATTCGTCATAGACACCTTCTCCATTCATGTCGCAAATGTCCCGGACTGTTTCGGCAGCTTTTTGACCTCTATCAAAAGCAAAGAAGAGCAGGTGTCGAAAATGTTGCTTTTTGCCTCCAGGGTATTCCATTTCTAACCCTCAAAACTAATAAAAAATTAAATAACTTAAAAATACAATTAACGTAGTTTTATAGAGCAGAAAGAATACTTATCCTTTGCCAAACAGCAAACAAATCATTGTAAAATATAAAAGAATATATAAAAACGCTGTGAACTTATTACCCAACCTAATAAATTAAGGGGTTAGGGGTAGTCAGAAGCCCGAAAAAATTATGATTTTCAATCATTTTTTTTACTAGTAAATTCCTCTATTTTACAAATATGAAAACATAGCATTAATACATCCCGTTTCGACTTGACTTTAGCAAAATTTCAAAAAAAAAAATTAATAATTGTAAAAGTTATCGCTGTTTGCGTGGAGCCCGTTTCTCCAGAAGTCCCTTGCGGTGATCGACATAAGTCCTTGGAGATTCATCTAAAATCAATCGAACAAAAGAAGCTTTTTTTTCAAAATTCACAATATGGCGGCCTCAGGAAATATTTTTCAGATTTTCGAGAAAAAAACCGAAATTAAAAAAAAATTCTTCGATTAGGCTCGAGTTTTTAGGTATGCAGTAAAATTTTTATTGGAATCTATCAAGCGGTTTTTAAGTTACAATGATCTACAGTTCAAAAAACATAGTTTTGAGAAAAACGCATTTGAAGGTTTGCTATCGGCTCCGGAGCGCCCGAGCGGCCTTGGTTAATTGTTGAATAACTCGAAAAGTATTTGTCGGATTCACTTCAAATTTTTACACAATATTTTTAAGATATTAGACTTTAAGAAATCGTTTTAATTTTATAATAAGCGATCCAAACAGAAAAAAAATTAAAAAAGTGCGTTAATAAAAAAGAAAAAAATTATGGAGGAATATATTCATTCATAAAAAAATAAATTATAAATAAAAAAGTACAGATAAAAAAATTTGTTATTTATTTAGAAATTGGTTGCTAAAAAAGGTAGAAAACAGAATACAAAGATTTTGGCAAAACAAGATTTGATTAAAAAAAGAAATAAATTTATTAATTAATTACAAAAAAAAATAAATAAATTTAGTAATTAATTAAAAAAATAAATAAATTTAGTAATCTTTTTAATTAATAAATAAATTTATTCTATTAATTAATTAAAAAAATAAATAATTTAGTAAATAAATTTATAAATTTTTTTTATAAATTTTTTTATTTATAATTTAACATTATAATTTTTTTTATGAATGAATATATTTTTCCATAATTTTAAATTTTTAATTTAAAAATTAATAAATTTAGTAATCTTTTTAACTAATACATAAATTTTGTAATTTTTTTTAATTAATTAGAAAAAATCCAAGAACAAAAATAATAATTCATGAACGACAAAAAATAAAAATAAAAATATTACTTCACGTCACTCAATCGCCGGCATATAAATTTCCATACTTAGCGCTTTTCTCACTGTAACTTACTTCCCACTTAAAAAAAAAAAACAAAAAAAAAACTCCCAAAACAACAACTAGTTCCTGTGTATATGAACTGCAAGCGTTTTTCCATTCTTAAATTCTTGCATTGTACTCGTCCTATTCGACTTACTTCGTACACTTATAAGTATTTTAGAGAATCATGCGAACGGCAGTGCTAATTAGCGATAATTTGCACGCTACGCTTGTACGCCCAAAACTATGCAACTGTGTTTGAAAACTGTCCTACTTCTTAATAAATGTATCTGCAGCGTCCTCAGAGCAAATAGCTTCAACATTAGACATATGACAAAAGCAATGGTTTTGCGTCACTAGTAAGAAAGCATGGCAAAGAGACCTAACCTAATCTAAGAAAGCATACAAGCATTGCCAACTTTCAATCTGGCGAATAATTAACCCACAACTATTCCTACTATTGATTCAAAACTGTTGCTAATGCATTCAATAAATATCTATTAATATTTGTATATATACAATAAACTATGTTAAATTATATAAATAACTCGTTTATATACTAATTCGTCTGACTTTTTTCTATGCATATATTAATCTCGCCATATATGTACATCTCTTTCTCCAATACGTACCGCCCGATTTCTTACTACGTCATCTTGCCACACACACATGCGCGCGCACACATTCCCAAACACAGGTTCTCGAAGACCAAGTCTAGCGTCGGTTCATAGTACTAGTTCGTCCGTGCGTAGCTATAGTATGATGCGTTTCGAGAAGGAGGTCCAGCAGAAGGAGATTCGTCAGGAGATGAAATTGCGTTTGGCGCGTCTACAACAACAACAACACCTTAATCAAAATAAACCGCAAATTGTAATTGGCGATACACTGCAACATCATATGGGTGCGGCGTCGGCGTTCAGTCGTTTGAGCGGCATGCCTACGCCGAGTCCATTGACGCCCAATTCAATGGATGAACTACTACCGTCGGTGGATGAGCTACAAGAGGTAAGAGTGAGTGCCAGATGGAGTTGGGTGTGAGTTGCTTGATTGCTGAACGTTAAAATTCAAATACACATAAAAACTTACTGGTTAGATAAAGAAAAATATGGGTAAATGAACCCAAGCAAATTATAAAAAAAATAAATTTAAGTTTTGGGAAACTCAACATTGCCTAATATTTTTTTCCAACAAGACTCAGTCTTCCGCTGGTTTCGTTAATCTGTTTAGATTTTTGACAGGGTAAGTGATTAGCCTACCGCTACCAGTTCTAAGTAGTGGGAATGTTCACCTGTCGTTGCTTAGGAACAACGTCTTCTTCCTGTTTAGTGCCCCATCTGTGTTTCACATTTTTCGGGAGTAAGGATGGAAAGGATAAGTTTTTGCGGTTGAGGAATAAGTTATTTTTTGTTTTTTTTTCAGAGACAGGGAAAGTATGTAAATTTGGAGAAAATTGCGAGGATCGTGCTTTACGTGGGATTCGAACCCACAACCTCTGGGGTGGCAGCCTAGTGCACTTACGCTAGACTACCGAGACCGCCTAATATATCTACTCGTGTGTTATTTACTGAGGATAATTGCGTGAAGAAATTAGCTATGCTGCTTACTTCCTCAATCTCAGTATTGCTAAATTTCTGCTCGAAGAGATTGAAACAACAGAAGATCTTTATTTTGACCTTTACGCGCTCCATTTCTAGTTCATAAGTGTCAGCTAGTAAATTTATCCATTGTCAGACGGTTGGGAAAACTTAAGTAGTTAAGTATCACTTTCAAGTTAGGAATATTTTATCGGCTCATTCTATTGAACAGATGAGAAAGCACTTTTTCATTCATTTAACTATTTGCATGACAACTAATAATGAATAATTAATCCACTGAAGATAAAGCAAAACTTTTCAAGCTGTTTTTTTTTATCTCTCTCTTCTAAATAAAGTCGAGTATTGCAAAACTCATTCGGTATCTACTCTCTTTTTCACAGTATCCACCGAAAAATGACGATCTAGCAACAAAAATACATAAAATAACGGCCGAAAGTGTGGCCGCTTCAACGCTTACAGCATTAAGACAGGCGGCGGTGGGCACCAGTGCAGCATTAATTGGTGCGACAACAACGGCGACGGCCAGTTCGGGTGCCAGTGGCAGTGGCGGTTTGGTGACACCTGCCACGCCGTCTGACATGACTGGAGCGGCCGCTTATATTGGACCATGTAGTTCATCGACTGAAGCACTCTAAAGGTATACATAAGCGATAAAAACGAAATAATTAATAAATAATAAAAACATAAATCGAGAAAAGCAGCAGAAAATTACGAATTTGCCAGCAAATAAACGTTAGAGGCTTCAAACGTAAAAAATATATTTAAGCATACAATAAAAACACTCGTATTTACTTACGAAGAAATACTCGTAGATGACATAACACATTTGCATACCTGTGCATACGTACATGTGTGAGTACATTTGCATGTGCGTGTTTGCAGTTGTGCGCGAGAAAATATGCAACACTGCTGCGCAAACAGGCATATAATATTATATCTAGTTGAAGTTTAAAAGAAAAAAAATGAAAGATATTAAATGCGTTTTGCTTAAAAAACTAGCAAAATTAGCAAAATCAATTAATTAATTTTTTATGCAGCAACTGTAGTAGGTTAGGTTAGTTTAGCGATAAACGGAATGATACGCGACTTGCTTGTAATGGTTTAATGTATGGAATGCATACTTTCAGAAATGTAGGGCGTTACACGTTTTTGTTTCTGAATTGAATTGACATATTTGCAGGTTGCATGTCAACAATGAAAAACCAGTTGTAAGGTTATCATATAAACATTTCAACTTATATGTTCGTAAATGTTAATAGGTATCGATTTTATTTTAGACTAGCGAAACTATAACATTGTTGTTGATCCTGTAATAGAAAGACCTAGAGAAACATTACATTATTTTTTCATCGTACACATTTACATACATGCGTATAACTATTTATTTTGCCTAGAGCTTTCATATACATATGTATGTATGTAACCATGCTTTAACTATGGTTGTCCTTGATCTGCCTCCATTACCCACAAATGTGGTTTCAATTCAATGCTCAGTTCTCTTAAGAAAATAGTACGTACATACATAGCTAAATGAGTAAACACTACATATGTAGATACATATAAGGAAAATATATTTTAATACATAATTTCAATAGACAAGAAAAATTATAAAACTGGTACCGAAAACGGTAGCATCATGAAAAACTATTAAAATTTTATTTACGAGCATTAGCAAACAATCAAAAAAAAAAAAAAAAATCTTGCTGAAATTCTATCGAAATTTCATCGAATCGACGTGTCTTTTATTTATTTTAATTTGCAAATAGAGATTCAATACCAGCTTATAGAATTTTTATTCGATACTGTACTAAGCCAGCAGTCAAAGTAATTGAGTTGGAACTAGGATATAACTAGTTACTTTGGGTATAGTATTGGTGCTTGTATTCGGTACTTTATTAAACGAGCAGGAAATCTAAGTGGTGCGGAGCTCGCATAGTTAGTTCGGTACTTTACTAAACTAGTTGCGAAAGCAATTGATTTCGAATTAGCATAAAACTAGTTAGTTTGGCGATAGTACTGCTTTTTTTTGTATTCGGTACTTAACTAAAGTAGCATCTAATAGGTGCGGAACTCGCGCATTTGGGAACGGCACCGGATTTTGCTTTCGATACAGTTCTAAATAAATAGTAAAATTAATTGGTTTGGAACTAGTATAGTACTAGTTTCTTTGGGGATGGTATTGGTTTTTGTATGCGATACTTAACTAAACTAGCAGGAAATCTAACTTCTTTGGAATTAGCATAGAACTAGTAACTTGGGGTTAGTACTTGTTTTTTATTCGGTACTTTACTAAACTGGTAGCAAAAGTCGTTGATTTGGAACTAGCAATCAACTAGTTGCTTTGGGGCTAGTACTGGCTTTTGTATTCGATACTTTACTAAACTAGTAGCAAAACTAATTTAATCCGAATTAATATAAAACTAGTTACTTTGGGGTTAGTACTGGTTTTTGTGGTTGGTACTGTACTTAACTAGTAGGAAATTTAACTTTTCTGAATCAACAAACAAGTAACTTTGGCCGGCCGCCGTAGCCGAATGAGTTGGTGCGTGACTACCATTCGGAACTCACAGAGAGAACGTTGGTTCGAATCTCGGTGAAACACCAAAATTAAGAAAAACTTTTTTCTAATAGCGGTCGCCCCTCGGCAGGCAATGGCAAACCTCCGAGTGTATTTCTGCCATGAAAAAGCTTCTCATAAAAATATTTGCCGTTCGGAGTCGGCTTGAAACTGTAGGTCCCTCTATTTGTGAAACAACATCAAGACGCACACCACAAATAGGAGGAGGAGCTCGGCCAAACACCCAAAAAGGGTCTACGCGCCAATTATATATATATATATATATATATATATATATAGTTACTTTGGGATTAGTACTTGTTTTTTATTCGGTACTAGTATCAAAACTGAATGATTTAGCATTAGCATAAAACTAGTTACTTTGGTGTTAGTACTGGTTTTTGTATTCGTTACTTTTCTAGTAGCAAAACTAATTTATTTAGAATTAGCATAAAATTAGTTACTTTGGGATAGTTTTGATTTTTAAATTTCATACTTTACTAAACCAGTACAAAATCGCATAGGTGAGAAACTAGCTCTCTTGCAGACAGCACTAGTTTTTGCTTCCGAGACTGTACTAAACTAACAATAAAACTAGTTGATTTGGAACTAGTATAGTATTAGTCCCTTTGGAGATGGCTTTTTTTTAATACCGGAACCACCCGGATTTGTCTCCGACCAAGAACCAATACTCCAATTGTATTAAACAACACTTTTTTGGGGTTTTATGCTGTAAAAACATTAACAGCAACTACTGCTACAAAGGCACTCGTTCTTCTGCGAAGGTCAACTGCCTACTTTTAAGTAGCAATGCTATAGAAGCTGACAATTATCATCCCTAGTTGAAGGTACGAGCTCGCATAGAAACGACAATTGACTCAACTATAGCCTTAATTCATTCAAATTTAAATATGATTGTGGCATTCTGTAGTTGGCACGCAATACAAGATGACTATATGTGACCTGGTCTACGAAAAGGTGCCTTACGTGCGAAAACAAGTTTTCGAGAAAACTGCAGTTAAAGCTTAATCTTCTAAAAACTCTTGTTACCTTTTTAAATACTAATATTTTTCAATCCGGTTTGGTTTATTTTCTTCAGCATAGATCACAGTATCAATAAAATCACAGAAGCAGTGAAAAACATTTTTTTTATATATAAATAAATAAGAAAAAGTTAATGGAAATCGCAGAAATCGTTTTAAAAAACATCCATGCCAAGGTGACCCGGTGACAAAAATTTTTTGAAAACAGACTTCAGTATCGTATTCATTACACCTCAGACATTCCAGGAACGGTTCAGTTTTTAATTTGCACAAATTATTGTCTTCGTTATTCTAATTTGTATCATGACAAAAAAATCTGTCTTTTTCGTATTTGTACTTTTCTTTTTTTTACTTTTAAAAAACTTTTAAACAAATTATGACTTTCTGGTTTTCACCATTTTAAAGAGCCTTTCCCACACTATTCGAATCAACAAAAAATGATTTTTTGACACGTAAGGTACCTTTTCATAGACCAGGTCACATATGTATGTAGATCATCTCGTTTTGTTATTTGTAGGATTTTCAGTTGCTCAGACTCGCCGCGCCAAAAAACCCGGTGGCTTAAGTGGCTTTCACAGAGTTTTTGCAAGTGGATGTACAAATTCTGTCTCTCGTAATGCCTAATTACTTGACTGCCATCTTTTCACGTTAGAATGAATGTTAGGTCGTCAGCCTAGCCCATGAAATCGCTATAGAAGAAATTTGAATTTTGGAATAAAACTAGCGCTAAATATTGTAGATGGGTCACCCTATATCTGTTATCATCTTTAGCAAATGTTGAATTGTTTATAGAATTCATTCGCAAAAACTCACTTCGTTTTTTGTGAGCGATAGAGCTCCAATCGGCTATGACTGCTCGATCTGGGGATCATTTAACTTTTTCGAAATATTCATGAATTTATAAAATGTTATTACTGCTATCCAATTAAGGGCCGTTTTCACAACTAACCGCTAATACTACGGCACTCTTTATTCTATAGAGGATACTCCATCTTTGGCGTAGCTTCGGAACTGACAAATTTCTTTTCGATAGCAGTAGAGAAAACGAAAGTTAGAAAAGTGGCTTTAAAGTTAGGGATATTTTACCTGCTCGTTTAGTAAAGCTCACTATATTGGTTGCATGAGAAAATGATGCTTCATAGGATAATTGGGAAAAAGAAAAAACTGATGGACACTTCAAAATTAGGGATAGTTTCTTGGTGCGGTTAGTAGAACCCTCTTCATTGGTTAGAGGAGAAAACGGCCTTTAGGCGGCCTTTAATGTTTACTTTTTTCGGTGCCAGCTCTAATTAGTTTAACGCTGACTAACTAAAATTCGTTAATATTATTTTCATAAAACTAAAGTACGATTAGGAGGATTTAGAGAGAGACAGGAAAAAGTAGTTAAAAAATCCCGTTATTTAATTGTGTAATATGTTAACTAGTGTAATTATAAATAATTGTAAGTACCAGAATACTATAGATAATTGAAACTAGAAAAATTTAATAAAGACTTAAAAGAAAATAAAATAATTTTTTTGGGATCAGTGCCCAAGAATTTAAGATAAATAAATTAAAAACAGAAAACTCAGAAATAGTAAAATAATGATGAAAAGTGTACGTTTAAAAGCAGATATATTTTACTTATTAAACTTGACATGTTTAAAACATAAAGCGAAAAAAAGTTTAAATTTATAGAAAATGTGAAGCGATTTATAGTTAAAAAAATAATAATATTAAATGCCATTTGGTTATATGTACATGTATGAGTACATTTCGATGTATGCGTGTACTAAGAAAAATATATGGCAATTTAGATAAATGATTAACGTTTGTGTATGTATTTGTAGATTCTAATAATATTTGGTAGGCGTAATTAATAAGGATTTTTTATATACACACGCAAACTTTTGTGGTCCTTATAACTATAGATGCATTAATTTATGTATGTGTATGTATACAAATAGTGCAAATCGGCAAGTGTTATTTATTGTTTGTAAAAATATATTTAAAGAAAATTATTATCAATGGAAAAATATTAAGAAAAAAAACAAACTATGTGTAAACATTAATATGAATTTTCTCTTGAAAAAAAAAATCGTTTTTGCATAAGTTGGTGTGTAGCGAAAATTCAGTCTTGTTTTCAATTTTGAAAAATAGCTGTGCAACAAAATCAATTAACTGGAAACATGCAAAACTGTTTTGAAAATACAAATATAATATTTTGGGACTTGAATAAATTCTCGCTGTTTCGTTGAAATGAATAGATCCTTAAATATAGTTAAAATGCCAAGGAAAACTTCTATTCAAAATTCCCATTCGAATTTTCCCATTATTGGCAATGCGATCGATTGGAAAGCAACTCAGCACTGGAGGCACCTTAAATTGTGGATGCTTTTCTTAGCTACTGAAATTGAAATTTGAATGGGTCAAGCCAAGGAGCACCAAGAGATTTGGTGGCTCTTAAAACACTCAGGCTAAAAAGCCCATTGTATTTAGAGCTCTGGAAAGAGGGTAGATAGTCAAGGAGGGAAGGGGTAAAGTATCAGAGAGAGATAGGAAAGAATAGACACAGAGATAAAGGTACTTAGTCCTATGAGAATTTTCCAGATTCTTTGGCAAATCTGTCCAGTTTACGAATATTACTCATTCTCACGACATCGAAGACCAAAACTTGTTAGCTTGCTCTAGCAAAGGCAGGACACTTACAGAGAAAGTGCTATCCGCCTCCTCCAAGCAAGTCAGGCACATTGGGTCCTCAATGATTTCAATGGTGTTGACATGCTGACCCCATGGGTTGTGCCCTGTAGTAATACCGACCATCAACCGAACGTCTTTCTTTCCAAGTTTTAGTAGAAAGTCTGTCAAGATTTCTGTACGGACTTGTCACAAAACACTTTGCAGTTCTGCAGCGTTCTAGACCGGACCGTCGCCCTTTATGTAAATTGCATACATAATCGCTGATCCAATTCATGATTTCTGCGGAACAGATTCCGATTATTGGCTCTAGCTGGAACCCATATAAGTACAAGCCTGTTTTGTCTTACGACAGAATTAAGCTTCTTCTTACATTCTTGAACAATCTTTGAGGTTTGCTTCGCGTTCTTCAGGACCTTTAGTGCGGCCTGACGGCCACTGAAAACTCCAATCTGTTTCCCGCTCCATCTCCTCTCGATTATCCATTCGGCTACTTTCAGGATGGCAAACATTTCCATTTGGAAAACAGTTGCCATTTCCCCCATAGCATAGTGATACTTATTACTATCGTTTAAGTACCATCCGGCTCTAGACCCTATTTCATTCTTGGACCCATCGGTAAAGAAAATATCCGTCGAACCTCCCTGCATGCATTCTGAATTGGTCCATTGCGACGAAATGGAAATCTGACGTAAAATTTCCTTCCAAATGAAACTATGGGTATCAGGTCGTCTTTAGGTGACAGAAACAGTGGATACTGCTCAGATAGCAACTTAAAGATTTCTCTGTGCCCCGAAGTTCCGTATTCGTCCCAGAAACCATATTTATGGAGTCTATACACTGCTTTTATTGCTTCCTGTTGTATCTTAAGATCCAAGGGGAGCAAATCAAGCATAGCATTTAGAACACCGCCAGAGGTTGTACTCATGGCACCCGTAACGCATAAAAATACGCTTCAGTACAGTCTGTATAGTTCCCGGAGTGTTAACTTAACCATGCTCCGTCGCCACCAGACCACAGAGACGTAAGTGATGATTGGTCTGATAAGTGCTGTATATATCCATAGGACCACAGCAGGTTTCAGACCAGTTTTACCAAAGGCTCTGCGGCATTGCTGAAAAATCTTTAATGCGCGATTCACCTTCAGTGAAACGTGTGTCTCCCAAGTCAGATTCTAATCCAAGATTACTCCTAGATATTTAACTTCATCGGAAGGACCAAGTGTCTCACCTTTCAGTGTTAGAAGACTAAGCCCATACAATTTACGTATTCTCGTGAACAAGACTATGGTGGTTTTGTTCGGATTAACGGAAAGACCTTGTTTCATGCACCAGCCATCGATTTTGTCCAGAATCCTCTGCACTTGCGCGCAAAGTCTCCTTAGTGATTTATCAGAGTTTAGCGCACAGTCATCGTCGCATAAGCTTAGACATGAACACCGATTTCCTGCATCTCCGCTAGTAGAGAGTCTACGACCAAGCACCACAGCAGCGGAGAAAGACCACCCTTTGTGGACATCCTTGCTTGGCCTTGACTGTGATTAGTTCGTTACTGTTCTCACCAGCGGTTAACAGCCTCTCTCTTAGTTACTAGTATGGTGAAAATATTTCAGAGATCTGGCCAAGATCGCACCGTCAACCGGCTCTCAGCAAATTTGAAAGAATCAGCTTATGTGATGACGTAGCCGGAGATTTGTTTACGAAAAAACTGAGTTTGTGTTGGTGACATACGCAAAAAATCAACACAGTCTTCTCTCAAGTTGCTTAATTGCCGTCCGAGCAAGGACGAGTGTGTGAGCACGTGTGAAATGAGCGGGCAGAATTTGGCTGCCGAGCATTCTTTTTTGCGAGGAACTGCCCATCAGACTCAAATTGAGGTTACCGGACCACTGCAGAGTGTTCCAGGCAGAGGTAGCCGCAATCAAGGAGGCAGCAGATTGGCTGCTCACATGCGTACTAACAGTCAAGAAAGTTAATATTTACTCCGACAGCCAAGCGGCAAGAAGTTTTTTCTAATAGCGATCACCCCTCGACAGGCAAAGGCAAGCCTTCAAGTGTATTTTTACCATGAAAAAGCTCCTCATAAAAAACATCTGCCGTTCGGACTGTAAGTCCTTTCACAAATAGGGGGAGCTCAGCCAAACCCCTAAAAATAGTTTACGCTCCAATTATATACATATATATATATATATATATAGTTTTATTTAACCATGTAAATATAAAAAAAAATTTAAATTTTCATAGGAAATGGTCACTATTTGCATTTACACAAGCCTTCAATTCGAATAGGCCATTCAGCTATCGCGGCACGCACGGTTTCCATGGATATTGACGTCGTTGCTCGAAGCAAAGATCCGATCACAAACTGTAGTCAAATGGACTCAAATCTGGACGGCCAATCTTCAGCGACTATGAACGCAGGAATATTGTTTTTTAACCCCTGCTGGATGGTTTTCGTCTTATGGGCTGCAGCGGAATCTTGCTGAAAGATCTAACGCTCCCCATTGAAGAGAGTACTACTCCACTACTTCACCACGCCTTCTAAGATATCCTCCTGTTATACTTTTGCCCCGGTCTTAACCCGTTTTTCGCAGAAATGAAGAGATTTAACGCCTTTACAAGACACCGCCCTACCAAACCATTACGGAAGCTGGATGGTGGCCACGCTGAACTCTTGGAATAACATTTTTGAGTCTTTAGAAGTTTTAGCATTGCCGTGTTGCAGCATCTTTTTTTCGAATGCAGTACCTTTGGCTTCTGTAAACGAATTAGCATAGTTGCCTTCGTTTGCATGATCGATTTTTTGTTGCTTTGCGGAAAAAATGTTATGTGAGACAATAGAGTAAGGCAATGCGTGGGCTCATTTCGCACTTTCTAATGTCTGTTCGACCATCCGTTGCACTTGGCGGGTAGGGCGCCATGTGACTTACATATACCTATCATATTTTCTCAGAAGAAATCTATTGGGTATTGCAATAAGTTTCCGTCTTTTCTCAGCCAAAGTTACGAATTATTTAAACAGTTAAATAATACATGATATTATGTGAAGTACCCTATGATCAGAAAGCACCGGGAAGGTGATGTTGACTGTTTTCTTCGATTACCAAGGCGTAGGGCACGATGAGTACCTTCCATCAGGCTAAACAGTCAATAAGGAATATTATTTATCTGTTTTGAAACGTTTGAGAGATGCTGTACGTCGCAAACGGCCGGAAATGTGCACAAACAATTATTCGATTTTGCATGATGATAACGCGCCATCGCACTGAGCCGAAATTTTGCTGGATTATTTGACCAAACACCAAGTAAATACCATCGTGCAAGCACCGTATTCACCTCATATGGCCCCGTGCGACTTCCTTTTGTTTCCCAAGGCCTGACTGCATTGATCGGAACAGATGGTAATCCGAAGGTGCAATGTTTGGGAAATACGGCGGGTGAGGCAAGATTTGCCAATTCAGTCCTTCCTAATATTTCTGGATCGATTTAGCAACGTGTGGCCTGGCCTTGTCATGCAGCAAAATCAGTTTGTCATGTCGACCGTTCCACTCCGGACGCTTTTCTTTGAGAGCTCGATTCAAACGCATTAGTTGCAGTCGGTAACGATCGCCAGTGATGGTTTAAGGAGTTCATAATAAATGACACCCTTCTGATCCCACCAGATGCACAACATAAAAGCATGCATATTTTTTCCGCTGCCGATGGACCTGGTTCACCTGGCAGACTCCAACATTTTCGTCGCTTAGGGTTATCATAATAGATCCATTTTTCATCGCCAGTGACGATGCGATGCAGAAAACCTTTTCTTTTCTGCCGTTCAAGAATCATCTCACACATCACCAAACGTCTCTCGATATCCCCCTACTTCAGTTGATGTGGCACCCAGTTACCTGCTTTCTGGACCATTCCCATCGCGTGCGAACGGCTACCGACGGTTGATCTGCCAACATCCAACTCTTTAGACATATCATCAAGGGTTCATATCAAGGGTTCGACAAGCGTCTTCATCCAATGATTGTTGTAGTTATGTATCTTAAAATTTTTTCGGTGTCCCTTCGCGATATTTATCACACACGTCGAAATTGCCACTCTGGAAGCGTCGAAACCACTCTTTACAAGTTGTATTTGATGGCACTTGATTACCGTAAATATTGATCAATATACGACACGTTTCAGTTGGAGTTTTCTTTGAAGGGTAATAATAAAGCATGACTTCCCGCAAATGCTGTTTTTTTCGGGACGAACGTAGACACTTTTGACGTCAAATAAAACAGGATCTTTACGCTTCCAACGAATGTCAACTACTGCGAACGAGGCCACACATTTACACCTTCAAATCACCAGCATATTACAAGAGCGAACACAAAAATAGTATCAGCAGCGATACCACTTTTACGAGGGCGGAAACTTATTCCCATACCCAATAGATAAAATGCAGATCAATTCCAATATTGCAGCTGTTTAAGCAGCTGAAAGAAGACGTCTCTTTCGCGCGAGAGAAAATTCTTGTCGCCTATTTCAGACTTCAGTGCGAAGCTTTCCAATGAAGGTAGCTGTAGTAGACAAGAGGCTAAATTAAATTAAATTGTCATTGAACAGCGTGAACTTATTCAAATTTCAGTAATAAAATTAATTACTTAGAAACTAAGTTCATGTACAAATTTTTAATAAATTTATTAGTTTTTTATCATTTCTTAACACACAACAACAAAGTATGCATTGATGTGTAGTATTAGTGAAACAGTATTATTTACAAAGAAGAAGAAGAAAAAGAGAAAAATTACTTATATAATATAAAAACAAATTTACTAAATACTTGTATTATTTATATTTATAAATGTAAACACACTTACACGTACATACACAAGGCGTATACAAAGAGAAACAACAGTAATTTATAGACACAATACCACAAAAATGTGTTAACCTAAATGTACCCTACAAGACAGCTGACTATCAGATAAGCACTCATATTATCATCATCACTATCCTCATCCAACTACACATTTTCGTTCTAGCCATGGGAAAGTTCTGATAGTTTCCCCTTGTCGGTGTGATATCATATCTCTCTTTTACCAATAGCAATTTCTTATAACTGAAAAATATATCTACTATGCTCTAAAAGCAAGGCAACTAATCATTTTTATTCTTACAGTGTAATAACTGCTGACAACTAAACTCCTCATTGTCGTCATCACAAACTTCTCAGCACTATCGGTCAGTCCATAAGTTTGTGCGTTTTTAAAGGTGGTTTTAAAATTAATAAAAAAAATGTTTAAAGTATTTATTAATCCATAATATATTTTGCTTCATTATTTACAATGCCAACGTTTAGGTAAATTTTTAATTCCCTGCTCAAAAAAATGTTTGTTCTTGGAGCCAAAATACGCTTCGATATCTTTTTTTATAGCGTCTTTTGAGGAGTAGTTCTTGTAACTCATATGGGATTGAAGTCGACGGAAAAGGTGATAATCACAAGGTGCAATAACCGGAGAGTATCGTGCATGCGGCATTAGCTCCCATCCGTGCTCGTTCAGCTTGCCTAATGTTTGCCTTGCGGTATGAGGTCTTGCGTTGTGGTGGTGAAACAAAACTTTGGGTTTATTCATTAAAGACAGTCGATTTTTTTAAGTGCCTCATTCAGGTTTGATAGCTGATGGGAATAATAATCAGCAGTTATTGTCTGGTTTGGTTCCAGAAATTCATAATACCGGCCATATTCCACCAAATAGAGAGGATAATCTTCTTGGGGTGAAGGCCATCTCTAGGGGCCGGTTCTGGTGTTTCATCTTTATCTAACCATTGGCGTTTGCGAACAGGATTATTGTAAAGGACCCATTTTTCATCACCACTAACGATACGGTTCAAAAAACTTTAATTTTCAAGCCGTTGCAGCAGCTGAGAACACACATTTACTCTCCGATGAAGGTTGGCGACGGAATGTCTATGCGGAACCCATTTTCCAAGCTTTGAAACCTTTCCCAACTGAATCAGGTACCTGTGAACTATTTCATGCGATGAATTTAACCTCTGAGCTATCATATCGACTGTCAAATTTCGCTCAGCTTACACGAGTTTGAGCAAGGCATCGCAGATAAAGACTTCAGGACGACCAGCGCGCGGGGCATCCTCCATGTCGCAGGTACCACTTCGGAATTTTGAAAACAACTTTTGCGCCTTCCTTACACTGACGGTATCCTCTCCGAGAACAGCAGCAGTTGTTGCATTTTTACCACTTTTATAAAAAAAATACAAAATATGCCTCTTATACGCATTCGAAGATTCCATTTTATTTATAACAACAAGTGCTTCTATCAGTGATTAAAATCACTTGATGAATGCACAACATGTCAAAGAAAATATAAATAGGTAAAATACGCCCGAACTTATGGACTGACCGATAATAAGCATACTTCTCATTTTTGTTATCAAAAAGTAATGGGCATTGATGGGCCAAACTACTCATTTTCGTTATCATAAAATGTTTTATTTAGATATATTAAATTTATATATTTTGATTTTTAGTATAAAACTTTTACTTTAATTCGGTGTTTCATCCACGGAGATTCGAACTCACGAATTTTCAAATTTTAGGGGTTATATGGTATACACTTGTAAGGCTGAAAAATCACGTTTTTTTGAGAATTTTTTACAAACGATTTTATTAAACAAATACTAATTTTGATTATTCAAATAATGTCTACTTTAAAGTTAATTAGTTAATTATAGCACGTAAAGTTAGTGCAAATATTGAAGTGAACGGCTTCTGCAGATGATCTCCCAAGCGTCCTCCAAAAAAAAACGTTCGGCGGTGGACATAATATCTCCGGTTTGGATTATCTGAAATCGAAAAACCAATTATATTCTTTTTGTGGATAAAGATAAAGCTAGATATTAATCGGAGGAATAGTCAAAATTTTAATTTTTGGCAAAATGGCAGCTATAGGAAAAAAGTCGAATTTCCTACAAAAATTTTCGCGAAAAATTGCCTAAAAGAAATATAAAAAATCATCAGAATTCTTATTCCTTCGATTAATACCTGGGGAATATATCTGAGAAGGTAGTGTTAAAATTTCAAGACGTTCGGTTTAGCCGCTTTTGAGAAATCGTGTCCACCGACTTCGAAAACATGGTTTTGAGAAAAACGCGTTTAAAGTTTGAAAAGCACGTTGTACATTAAGGAAATAAAATGAAAAGAAAATCGATTTTTTTTTTAATTTTAACTGTATATAGCCCCTTTAGCCAAACATCTACTCATTCGGCTATGGCGAC
>JAYXIM010056578.1:0-44179 GCA_037575425.1 Anastrepha fraterculus | reverse complement strand
ATAAAAAGCAATACATGCATATGTACATATGTCTCCATTGTAAAAAGTTCCACTGATTTACTTTTATTTTTATTTTAACATAAATTAATATGTATTAAAGACTACTGCATTTCGCTAAATTTGGATCAGAATAAAAAAATCATATATGAACTAATTTCAACCGTAAAATACATTCGCTTACTCTTCAGTTGTTTTTGATCGATCGACCTTCGAAGTACCTTAAATTTCTTTATCAGATATGTAAGAGTAAGGATAGAGATAGAGTTGCCATACCACAACGCCATAACATTAACTGTGTCTTAACCACATAATATGTAGATCATACTATTCTCAGCTTCAACAGGATCTTCAAGACTAGCATACCGGCAAGAAGAGAGTGGGAGATACCAAGACCGTGGAGAAGTACTTACTTGATTAGAAGTAATAATCCGTTACCGAGTTACAGCCTGCCGAATAATGTCTCGCCAGGTGTCTCTGTTTTCAGCGCACCTTTTCCAGTCTCTTATGCCAAAAGAAGCCAGATCGTCGTCAACTTGGTCCTTCCACCGGACACGAGAACTTTCTCTCGGTTCGTGACTCGTTTGACTATGTCAATATCCATGTGAAGCTCATACAGCTCGTGATTCATTCGATTGCGGAAGCTGTCATCTACGCGAGCATTCATTGTCATTCCTCTCGAAAGTTCCAAGAGGGGCTGCATCTGATTGTTTGATTATACAGGCTTCTGCACCATAGAGAAGCGCCGGGATGATAAACGTCTTGTAAAGTGTTGCTTTCGTTCGTCGATAGCGGGCTTTACTACTCAATTGCACACTTAGCCTAACTTAGCACCTGTTGGCAGGAGTTATCCTTCGCTTGATTTAAATACTGACATCGTTGTTGCTGGTAATAGCGGAACCAAAATAAATTAAGTCATAGACCAATTCGAATTTATAGGTATTAATTTCGATCTGTGGTTCAAGACGCCGCCACACCCCGCACGACACCAGTGTATATTTGGTTTTGCCCTCGTTTACCCGCAAACACAATCATTCGGACTCCTTTTGAATAGCCGTAAAAGGGGCTCGACATTCCGCTTAGCATGACCATTGATGTCGATGTCTTCTCCAAGATCTGCCGCAGTGTGAATATTTGGTCGACAGTAGAGCGACCAGGTCTGAAACCGCACTGGAACAGTCCAATTATAGGCGTACGGTTTCAGTTTATCACATAGCAGGCAGGATAGAATTTTATAGGCGATAGAGATGAGACTGATCCCTCGATAACTGGCGCAGTTCATACGGTTACCTTTCCATGGAGAAGGGGCGAATTTAATATCTGTACAGATGGTTCCATGCTAGACGATAAGGTTGACTATGGAGTATTTTCGAAGGAATTCGACCGTTCGACTACCAAACTACTGCAGCGTCTATCAGGCAGAAATTCTAGCTGTAAAAGCAGTGTCTACGTCGTAAAAAAAAAAACTACTAAAAATTTATTCTCGTATATGCAGGCGCCCGCCGGGGCCGAATGAGTTTGTGCGTGACTACCATTCGGAATTCAGAGAGAGAACGTCGGTTCGAGTCTCAGTGAAAGATCAAAATTAAGAAAAAGTAGTTTCTAATAGCGGTCGCCCCTCGGCAGGCAATGGCACACCTCCGAGTGTATTTCTGCCATGAAAAAGCTTCTGATAAAAATATCTGATATATGTATATACGCAGGCGGCCAAAGGTTGCAAAGGTATGCCGGACAGCCCTAAATGATATTAGTGTCGTATTTAATATCAGCCTTATTTGGGTTCCGTCGCACAGAGACATTGAGGAAAATTGTAAAGCCGATGAGCTAGCCAGGAAAAGTACTACCGCTCAGTGATAGAAGTACCATTTTGATGCAATTTAATATTTATGAATAACATTATTGAAAATGCCAATAAGGCATAGAGAGCTGCGTTACAGCTAGGTTACTATGGCCACAAATAAACAAGAAAATTACAAAGAAACTGCTTAGCCATTCAAGAGAGAATATCTCGATGGTCGTGGCTTGTATAACTGGTCATTGGCATTGAGTACTTCCTTTGCAGTTATCCAGCCTTAGCGAAAATCAAAACAAGTTTTCTAGATAAATATTTTTTCAATTCTCTAACGGAAGTGTCTGGCGTAGGGATGGGACCAATCCTGCGCTTCATAATAACCACAAAATGGCACAGTATTAATACAACGGACCTGTAAGGTCTGGGTAAGTTGGTCGTAATTTATTTGTTCATTCCGAAAGTGCAGAAACTAAAGCAAAGATAACAACATGAGCAATGTCGAGGAAATTTTTCATTTGTTCATTAATATTAAGGCATTATAAAATATACCACAATGCGGCAGATCAACAATCAGCTGTTTATGGGTACGGCGAAAAACCAAAATTCAGTTGGTCTGTACTGTTACGGTTATAACTATGACATTGTGGCCTGCCAAATCTTATCGAATACAGAGTTGCCCATAGGTTGGTTCGATTAGCAGATTTATATGGTTACGGTTATGGCACCTCTAATTTAACTCTAAACCGTTTTTAAGTCTTAAATACGGACAAATTTAATTATTGTCCTCTATTTTGTTGCTATTGAAATAATTTCACTTGATTTAGTATTTTATTTATTATTACTATTGATGCATAAACTAGTTGACAACCTCCAAGGAAGCTATGAAATGCCGCACATCTCTTAACGAGTTGGCTGCGTCAGTTTACCTAAATTTAACAAGAGTTCCTGGCCATTGTGACATTAAGCATTGAACATGACAGCTACTTGTCTTTGAAGAAATCGTAAGAGCAGCGAATGTGAGGTGGCGTATTGAAGCCACCTGAAGAATCTCCTGACAATTGTGACCGACTCTCAAGGCTAGACGCACAGAATCTCGGCTAAACCAAAATAAGCACAGACTTAGCACACTGATCTTAGTTATTATAGGGCATGGCTTAATAAGTAGGCACATCCAGGGGATGGGTGTCAAACTCATTACTTTTATAAAAGCTGTCTAGATGTGCTATTGTCATACTCTTTCCAGACGTAGGTTTACCATTTTAGGTAGACTATTTTTTGATGAATTGGAAGATCTCAGTTCTGCGGAAATAAGGATCTTGTCAAATTTAGAAAAGTGCATACTGATTTTAGGAGAGATAAGGACAAATTCCCCAAGCGGCATCACAATGAGTCATTAGCCTAAGTTGTCCGACACTTCAACCTAACCTAACCTACTATTGATGCAATTTTTTTAAGTAAGTTTGTTGCAAAATAATGAATTTCTTAATTCAGAGACTAATCCCGAAAATAGAGATTGTAATAATGGGATCCCGAAAATTTCGAGTTAGTAAAAGTCGAAAAAATGTGCACCCCTGATATGTACATATATACATTAGGGAACAAAGCGCGCAACGCAATCAAAGTCACACAGCTATGCATTGCACGAAGATAAAAATTTAAGTACTTAACCCACCTATTTGTAATCGAAAAAGTGCCAGGCATTGCTGTTATTTCTTAAGTTGCGCTTTCTACTGGTATTTTTCCTTTTCTTTCGCCGTTACATTTCGTTGTCGTCTTTGCACTGCAACTGCAGAAATGAAATCCTTTAATACGCAATGTAAACAAAACGGACACGTGACCAAATCTAGCTATTTGTAGCTATGCATACACTCATAAAAACATTGTGCATGTGTATGTGCATCCGTACCCACATAAATACACCAGAAGTCTTGCAAGTTTTCTCACAAACCCTTGAAGTAACAACAAGTCCTAGTGGAAATTCAGATAGCGAATAGGATTATAAGCAGCAGGTAACAGCGGAAAGAAGTAGAAATGATTTGAGAAACAGAAAGTAGAGTATAAATGGTCCAAGCTTGGCAGACACGACACGTAGCAGCAGGCCATACTGTGGCGGGGAAGCTGAATTTGAAGATAATATTTGAGTTGTTATACTCGTACGGTGTATTGGTTCAAAAGGCTGAGCCAACAAAAATGGAAAGCGAAAATCACAGATCGCCAACCGACTATAAAAAAAATTATTCCGCTCTCTGGGGAAATTTATGTTTAAGAAAAGCAACTATTTTACAACCCGCCGTCGATGAGTGAAGTTCCATTACTAGCGGGTTCGATGCTCACTGTAATCATGAAACATCAATTGATAAAAATGTGTTTCTAACATAATATTTAGTAGTCGCTCCTCGAAAGGCAGTGGCAAAGCTCCGTGCGTATCCTTACCATGCAGAAAAAAATCTCATAAAAGCAACTGTCGTTCAGAGGGGACATAAAGCTGTATATTTATGGGATAAAATTCAGAGGCAAGACACAAATTGAGGAAGAAGCGAAGTATACCGGATTTTGATATCTTTTATTTGCGCGAATAGTTAATCCTTCCCTTCAGAAGGGCATCAAATACGTATGTCCTTGAACCTGGATAGGGAGGGCTGAGGAACTCACTTTCATTGGATACTACGTGGGACGTTGTAGTCTTCGTTATCATTTTAGGAAACCATAGTAGAATTAATAGAAAAAAGCATCTGCCGTTTGAAGTGGATGGTGAAACTCGAGAGTATGTTCTCTCGCAAGACGAAGACACCTAGGTGGTGTGACTCTAAATCTATAAGTGATAAGGGCAAAAAGGATGGGGAGGTGCTCAAATGCATCTGAAGACTCCATTTTTAGGCTTTCAGGTAACCACATTATACCATATCAGAGGTCGCAGGGTACAATAATAATAACAGTATTTGGTGGCCCCCGTACCCTATTGAATTGGAGCGTGACTACTTTTCGGAAATGCCCAGGTTCGAGTCTCTGGAACATCAAATGAAAGAAAACCTTTTTTCTAATAGCGAAGGCCCGAAGCAGGGTTGTGATTTAGGGCAAATTCAAGCAAAGGAACACCAATCGTAGTTATGATTTGAACGAAAAATTAAGAAACTTGACATCGCATCAACCGTGTTGTGATGGGCAGAAGATATGCGCCCATGGGTATATGTGCATACATATGTACTATCCAAGGATCAAACATCGACGCGGGTTGACAGAAAAAACGCTTGAAAATGCAAAGAACCCAGAAGTTTTCGTAGAGTTTTAGTATCTTGTCGTACCCAAGACTCGCACTTATCTATGCAGCTAAGAATGTGAGTCTAAAAACATAAAGTTAGGTGGACGGTGAAAGGCTGTAGTCACAGCATTTGGAAGAAGAGCACATACGTCCATGTCCGCCGGCGGAGCCATGTCTCGGCTACTCCCTCTTAAATGCTGTTGGATGCCACCATAAGGAATGTGGCACTTGTTACTGTGCCATGTTCCGGTCTAATATAACTACACATATGTATATATGTTAGGGTTATTGTCAAGAAGATACGCAGTCTTCATGAAAAGAAAATAGAGGAAAAATATATGAGTGCGAAGAGCTAGAGATGCTGGCTTACAGGATAATTAGCTTTGGGGAGCTCGGTAATTTACGGAGACAGGACTGGGCCAAATGCGTGTAAGAGTAAGAAAGAGCAAAGACTAGGATGATGACTGCAATGAAAACACTACTTATGCTAAAACGCTGAAAAAACTCTCGCTAACTCAGAAAGTCCTTTAAACATAAATTTAATTGTAAGGGTTACATGTTTTTCTTAATAAATTAGTGGTTATAGTGATGTGAAAGAATTAACAAAGTTATCGAGCAAGAATCGTCACTAGCGGGTATGGTTATGCCTCATAAAATAGGTATAACTCACTATTTTCCAAACAAATGTAATTTTAAGTAGTTCTATTTCAGCGCTGCCAAGATATGTTTATTAATGGCAGTTGCTTCATCTATTCGCACTTGCTAACGCTTGGTCAAAAGGCCTTTTATGAAAGTTAAGAAACTTGGAAATACATACAGTTTTTTTACCGCCAAATCAATGGGTTCGGATACCCTTTCACTTTATTGCAAATTGGGGCCATAGCGATAGCAATAACACAAATTTAAAAGAGTGTCAGAGCCTTCACCTCCACGTAGATTGCAAAGTGTTTAAATAGCGCCACGAATGTGATATTTTGGGTATTTGATACTTGATATTCGACATTTCCCGTTTGACAGTTGACGCTTGACACTTGCCATTTCAAATTCGGTATTTCAAATTTGACGACATTTATTTTATTTTATTTGTGACTTTTGAATATTTCACATTTTAAATGCTACAACTGGCATTTCATACTTCGCAATTGATTTTTGAAATTTTGACATTTGATATTTGATTTTTGACATTAGGCATTTTGAATTTGGCAATTGGCATTTAGCTTTTGTCGATCCATATTTCGCATTTGAACTTTGACTTCTAACATTTAATACTTGGCATTTGATTTTTGACATTTATCAATTGAAGTTTTATGTTTGAAATTTGATAATGCACTTTTGTTATTTTAAATTTGACAATTGACATGTACCATTTGGCATCTCATTATTGGCATTTGATCTTTGACGTTTGACATTTTGCATGTGACATTTAATTTTTGATATTTGACATTTGATATTTGATGTATGTCATTTAGAAATGAAGTTTGATATTTGAAATTTACAATTTGACTTTTGATATTTCACATTTGGTATTTTAAATTTGACAATTGACATGTACCATTTGGCATCTCTTTGTGGGCATTTGATCTTTGACGTTTGCATGTCATATTTGACATTTGATTTTTGACATTTCCCATTTCATGTTTGGCATTTGAAATTTGACATTTGCCAATTGAAGTTTGGTATTTAAAATTTAACGTTTGATATTAGATTTTTAATATCTCCAATTTCACGCTTGGCATTTGTCAATTGAATCTTTGTACTTGATAGTTAACATTTCGTATTTGATATTTTACATTTGATGTTTGCCACTTGTCATTTAAAATGTCATATTTGATATGCGAAATTTAAAAATCATAAAAAATATTAAAAAGTGTACTCCCTTTATTCCATATTTCGACATTTTATCCCACATGAGTAGGTATCAAACCTAATACTTTCGTCATAATAGTCGATATGGCACCCACACTTACACTAAAAGCTACTAAAGCTCTACTCTAAATCTAAATAAATCAAAGCGATTTCAATGAACCTGTATCTTTTAACGATCCCACAAAGCCAAGAACATCGTGTACTTATTTTGTACACTGTATCTTTTCCTTTTTCTCGGCAAATCTCGTTGGAGTCGAGGGCAATTGCTTGCCATATTGTGTCATTACAAAACGACACAGAACAATGGACACTGGCCAACAAAACATTTCAAAACATACAGGCATTCACACACTTAAAATTCACACATCCGCACACACACACAAGCTGACAACAACAACAAAAAGCTGAACATAGAAGAGGTGCTCCACAAAAAAGTGCACAACTGGCGAATAACAAGAATAACAAGAAAATAATACAAAGGACAATCAGGCTGGGAAGCAAAAAAGAAAGTAAAACGGTTCATAGCGACAGTGGGAGATGTAGGGCGGGCACTTACAAGTTGTTCGGACATGCCGATAATGAGGCGGCCAGCTGGCGCGCACGACCGTCTGCAAGCATATGTATACTTGAGGCATACATTTATACATACATACATACATACTTTTAGACGAATAACAGTGTCTGATACATAATTTCCAACTACCACAACTGGCCAAGGCATTTGTATGTGAGCGGATACAATGGAAGCATTGAGGGGAGCCAGCCCTTTACGCCGCCGGCCGTCATATACTCGAACACGTATAATTGTGTAGTGGCGCTATGATGGGGATGGCGCGTCGCGCCACAATTCGAACGATTATACATGCAATCACTGCCAACAGCACACACAATGAATTATTAATTTGATATTTTTCTTTATGTACAATAATTTCTTATGTAATTTTAATGCCTTTTACGCTTAAACGATTGCTCCAATGAATGCAAGTGCACGTTGGTGTCCTTCCAGGGCCTTTCACTCGGTATTGTGCTTTTCCTGCGGAAATCTCCAAAGCAAATGTTTGTCTACTTAATTTCACAAATGTTTTTCAGTATAGTTTTTTGGTATTTTTTTTGTATTCAACCAACGTCCAGTGCTTACTCTGTGTGCTTTGTATAAAAAGTTGGATAAAAAATGTGAAATACTGCGGCATAATCGCCTAAACGTGAGTGCCTTTATGGCTTGGAGATATCGCACAATACATTGGTGCGCTAAACGAGTGGAGATACTGGCGGTGTTGAAGAAATGAACATACATACGGATGTATGTGAGCCTCGCAAAAAGAGATAAGATTTGTTCCACGAGTACTTAGTCGGCATAGAAGAAAATTAAGAATTTTAAAAGTTAATTTCACACGGACAAGTGGTTTAGGTTGATTGGCAGCAATAAAGTGTGTTGTTAAGATGTGAGGTGTTGCGTGATTATCTATACTGCAATAAAATTGTAGAAAGATAATATCTGTGCTTTGGAAATTTCTTTAAAAGAGTGATCGAAGATGATGCAGGGAGGGTAAGAGAATACATTTGGACCGTTTGTAGAATTTTTGGCTGCCTGTTGGTCTGTTTGAGCTCTTTGGTCTCCGGAACCATTGAATGGATTTTCATGGCGCTTTAACTGGTGAACAGACAGTAACTTCGCTTACAACCATTTTGACTGTTTGGCCGAGCTTCTACTCCTATTTGTGGACTGCTTTTGAAGTTTTTCACAAATGGAGGTACTCTCAGTTTTAGGCCGACTCCGAACGGCGAATATTTTTTATGTCGAGCTTTTTCATGGCAGAAGTACACTCGTAGGTTTGCCAATGCCTGACTAAGAGCGACTGTTAATAGAAAAAAGCTTTTTCCATCATTTTGGTGTTTCAAGCATGGAAGGAAGATATACCAATTTAAAATTTACACTTTGTATGCACATAACAAACAAAAATTCTCAACGATTTTTTGAAGCAGAGCTTGCTGAAGTTGATGCACAGTTCAGTTCAGCGCACTTTATTATATTCTGAAGTGAACAGCTGGTGATAGGTATTGTGGCATTGATACCATCATGTGAAATTATGATTTTTGTCCAAAAAAAATACATACATACAATTTTCCAGCGAAGGTAAAAGAGAAATACATACCCATATACTTAGCAGGCAAAGTAGAAGAATATATTACAATGCATTAATAAAGATTTATATTTTTAAGCAGACAAACTATCAGAAAAAATAAAAATTAACTAGATTAGTCAAAATGTTACAATACGGATAATATTTTTCTATTTAAGTGCAATTTATTATAGATATTTTCAACCCTGCATGACCGAAAATATTTTTTGTGCTTCATAGTTAGTGCGCGAAACGACTAACAATGGGCAAGCAGACTTACATAAGATTGTGACCTGTCTAAAACTAAACCAATTAAAATACGTTAATTAAATGCAGCCGCCGTAGCCGAATGGGTTGGTGCGTGATTACCATTCTGAATTCACAGAGAGAACCTTGGTTCGAATCTCGGTGAAACCAAAATTAATAAAAACATTTTTCTAATAGCGGTCGCCATTCGACAGGCAATGGCAAACCTCCGAGTGTATTTCTGCCATGAAAAAGCTCCTCACAAAATATCTACCGTTCGGAGTCGGCTTGAAATGCAACAGTTAAAAAAGAAAATGTTTGATGCCTATATAATATAATAATAAACCAGACTCAGCCTCTGGCAAGACGTGGCCGGGAATAGTTTCTTCTTCTTCTAAAATGGCGCGATAACCGCCGCAATTTTGGTCGAGTTTAACAAAGTGTGCCAGTCATTTCTTTTTCGTGCTAACCGGTGCCAGTTGGGCACACCAAGTGAAGCCAGAAGGCCTCCTTCTAACGCAAAGGACGTCATCTCTTCTTCTGCTGCCACCAGCACATACAATATCGAATACTTTCAGAGCAGGAGCGTTTGTATCCATTCGAACGACATGACCGAGCCAACGTAGCCGCTGGATCTTTATTCTCTGCGCTATGTCTATGTTTTGTAAAGCTCATTGTTCCATTGGCTGCGATAATCGGTGTTACTAACGTGTAAATATCCAAAAATATTCCGCAGAGTCTTTCTCTCATTTCTCTCAAACACTCCAAGTGACGCCTCATCGGATGTTGCCATCATCCAAGTTTCTGTGTCATACGTTAGGACGGGCATGATAAGAGCCTTATGAAGTGGTAGTTTTACTCATCGGGCGAGGACTTTACTACTCAATTGTCTACTTACTTACAAAGTAAGTGAGGGTATAGCGAGTATTATAATAAATGAGAATTCTTTTTTATTGATAGATATTTTGATCACAAAGACGTTACGTAATTTTAAGGAAGTTGTAAGAGAGAACTGTTTAGAAGGAACAAAATAGCGAACTTTTGTAAATAAAAATGAAAAGTTGGGTTAGATTAATGTAAACAAAAAAAATAATATAAGAGATAATGGAAAGTAAAGATTCGTTATGAACAACAAAGATAAAAAAAAAGCTCTAATAAAACGTCAGTGTCCAACAGGGGTGATAGAATACAGGATTGAAAAGATCGAAGTGGAAAACTGTATGTAACTTTGAGGTTTTGATAATAGTAATTCCTTTTGTTGTAGATTCCCGCACTAGGGGAACCGCGTGCACACAGCCACTAAAATAAATAATTTCTTTTTTTTTTTAATGTTAGTTGGATTGATATGTACAAGTACATTCAAATATTTAGGAAGCTGGCCAGATCAACTCAATACTAAATCAAAAAGATTTTTTAATGTTATTTTAGACAAAATATAAAGTTTCAGTTTTATTGGGTATAGGAATAAGTTTTCGTCCTCGTAAAACAGGTGTCGCTGCTGATACTATTTTTGTATTCGCTCTAGTAATATACTGGTGATTTGAAGATGTATATGTAAGGCCTCGATCGCTCTAGTTGACATTCGTTTCAAGCGTAAAGATCCTTTTTTATCTTTATCTGACGGTTCCGGCGATGATCCCCCGGATTCATGCCGGAAGTCGGTTAAGATTTTCCCTCAGTGTCTCCCTTGGTCGCTGCCTTACGCGTCGATTTCGACGCATTACCCCCACTAGAGACTTCAGCCCTTGGGGCTGCGATTTACGAGGAGGCCATTTTGCTCCTCCTGTCCTGAGAGACGTGGTTTTGGGATTCGGTTCCGAATTCTCGCTACCCCCTGAACTTTTTTGTAGGGTTATTGTTTTGTTTGTTGTTGCTTTGGTTGAAATTCATTATTTTAGTAAGTGGATCCCCACTCGAAACGGCTATCCAAATCCTAGTGTGGAGTCGCGAGGGTTGACGCATGTTTTTATGGGGCATGCGTTCAGAGCCAGATCGGACGCAAAGACGGGATTCATCTCAACCGCATCTACACCGCCAATCCAATGACTACGGGTTTGGAACGTACCCTGCAGCCTGCCAGGGTTTTCGCGGGGCGGGCGCAGTCACGGCATTAGCCCACCAGCCATTTCTGTTGAGTTTCACCTACCGCGACTACCGGCACAGGGGTCAAATGTCAAAAAGAATATATGGAAGAGAATTAGTCCAAATTTGAGTGCGTCACCGTTCAGGTTTCCGGAGAAGGCAGGCCGTTGAAGCCGTAGATCATTCAGCGCTACCCAGGGTGCACCACGCGGAGACGATCTGTCTTACACCCCTATCTTTCGACGAAGTCTTATCCAAACAATATATCAAGTTTGCGAAGTTGGCATACCTCAAATTCGCCTTAACTGATTGTCGGTGCTCCGTACTCAAAAAAAATCCTTCCTTACTTTTTGGCTTTCCAATTGTGGGATGGGAACTATTTCGAATACACTGACGGGCTTACCTTATTTTTCTATAAGTCACCATTTGTAGTATAATATTTATATGCGCCGTATCTTACCAGTTGGGCAGTAGTCACGAACTGTCTACTGCGGCACTAAGACCAATACTCAAATTTTTTACTGCAAGAATAATAATCGTGACAATTATGTATGTGTACGAGTATGTGTAATTGTGTATATGTGAATGTGTTTGTAAATTTTATACTGTTTTGTTTATGTTTTTACAGACTCTTGAGAGCATTAATTACGGTATTTTCACACACATGCTAAAGACTTGTTTACTGCCTTCTTGGCTACATTGTTTTTGGTTGTTCATCATTAGTTTGGCAACATCTGTTGAGACAAGCAGTTAATACGAGTATCTATCAAATACAAATGTAAAGGGTGCTCCGAATATAAGTATCTTTCATACATTTTTAGGTTTAATATAGTTTTATTCTCTTTTTATAAACAAGCTATTTGTGGGTTAAAATTTCATTTCTTTGTCGAACTCAGCTGGCATCGAAGTAGCGAATCCAATCAAGCTAATTTTCCAAGATTCTTATTGTTGTGGCCGCTATTTATTAAGCCCTGCTAGTACAATGTAGTCACCGGTCGTCATCGTCTATCTCATCTAACGGTAGAAAACATGCTGTATGGACGGGTTGGATCCAAAAAGAGAGGGGAGTTAGGTGAGTAGGTGTAAGAGGGAATGTGAATAGGAGATGAGTACCCTCACATCCTGGCCATAGTTTGATTATGTCGGGGTCAATTGTGGATACATAGGAGTTTAGCCTACTACAGTATCCTCAACGCAATTGCGCCTAGATGTCGCGGGTCACACGAGACAGTAGAAGCTCTTCGTCTTCAATGGGTGGACTCCGATGACGACATTCGATGATCAGAAGTTTAGGAAGGTGATAAAAGGCTCTCGATGAATTTCGTTCAATGTCTGTGTGTATACGGTTTTTACAATCCTGTTGAAGGATGCAGACGTCGATTGCCTGAATTGTTTATGCAACTTCGATATTACTTAGAGGCATACTATAAAAGCGGGAAAGAGACCAGCTTCCAGTCTGCAAAATAATAATATCAGTAGGACGGCTGATAATTCAGTCACCGCACTTATCACGCAAAATGCCGATTGTTTAGTGGTCTATTACACTATGAGCTATGGGGTAGATCACACTACCACTGAACGATAGTCCAAGGTGATTACTTTCTTATTAGACCATAAAAGGAGAATATAAATATATGGTTATGTAGCAGTCACCGTCAAATGAAACAAGGTACCAACAGCAACATCGGAAAAATGGGTAATGATATCATCATCCCGAAATTTGCACCAAACAAAGACTTCCCGCCATTTTCAAGCGAGTTCTCCCACCAGAAAGCAGTTTTTTTGGCCAAGCTCGAAGCAAAATTTTAAATGATTCAATAGCCTATTTCCACAGAGAACTTAAGTTAAAACCTTCTTTAAGTTTTCTTCTTTCTAATATTCTTCGTTTATATCCCAACAGAAGCAACTCGAATATCTTATTTCTGTTTACATCTAACGTTTTACTGGTAACGTTGGCTAATACGGATTTGGCTAATATTTGTATGTAAAGAGCGAAAATTCTCCAAATCTTAAATAAACATTTATGGTTCACTTTGTCTCCCATACGTGACTTGTGTGATAATGCGTCCTCTAAAGTATCGATTGAATGTAGAACTAATCTGAATAAGCTGGCTAAGCAGTGCAGAATTCCTGGACACAAAGATACTCCTGAAAATTTCATCGCGGTTGAGCTGGCTAGGAGGGCAACTGAATTTAAATCAGTCAACTCTGCCTAGTATGTGGACATCACTTAATACGCAAGCGAGCTTCTAATTAGGTCGGTCTATATCGTATAGGCCAACAATAGTTGGACCCACGAAGCCTACTTCAGAGATGAGAGGTCCAGGCTAGAATAGATGGGAACAGAACTAGGTGCCTCATATATCTCGACCGACCTTCATTTGGTAAAGTAGTTGATATCAGCGTCGGACACTGAAAAATGGGTACATGTGGGAAACGTACGAGTTTTCCCTCTAAAGACTTCTGTCGTAGCCGCAAGAGTGAGGAGTGAAGTGGAAAGTGTTGAAAATTCACCGCTAATGTCTCGCTTTTGCCAAAGCACAACATCGCTATCTGAACTCTTTGAATGGAATGGAAATGTTAATAGGCGGCATTAGTGCCCATTGCACTTAAGGTCAAGAGATAAGACTTAAAGGATAGAAAGGAACAGGTCGGATGAAAATTCATTACTCCTTTGCAATATTCCTAGATTTTTTTTTAATCTCAGCAGTTGGTCAGCGGAAAGTGCTAGTCCATTCTCAATATATCCGATCCAAAAGTGTACCAGCTAAGTCTGGTGAACGTCGAATACTGGCGAAGACTCCAAACAAGATACATACAGTGGATCTTTGATGATGCCTGTGATGATCATATGCCGTTCGTATAGATTTTACCCTATAATTAGTCATCTCAGTGATTCTAGCACACTCCTCCATTGTCTGAAAAATAATTTTCCTTCCCCCTATCAGGCCTTTTTAGCAAACACTTAGTTTTTTTCTACGCGTCTAAAGTCTTACTTCTTTGGTTGCCAATCAAACTTAGAGTCCGCAGACATTCACATTATTTCATCATTTATTAGAGGACCGAGGTTTTATCACATTGGCAATTAGAGCGAAAAGCTGAGCCCAAACAAGTGGTACCACAATGGACATTCAGGACTGACGAAGAGTGGCAACCACTGTAACCTAAGCCAGCCTAAGGCTTAAAAGCACGTTTTTCTTCCTTGAAAAAAATGTACAACTTTTCACAATATTCTTCAAACGTAGAGCAATCCAGTGATAATAAGAATTGAGAATGAAGATTACAAGCGGGAATGATATGCAAGGAATATGCCAAATGTGGTTCACCCTGCACATACACTAATTCAATACAAATACGAGTATATGCTATATCATTAGATTTAATTCATTATTTTCTTTCGAAATCGACATATCGTTGCTTTCGTAACTCCCTTGAGGTTCTTCCTGCGTTGCCTTGGCTCTTGTGTGCGATTCTCATGAAGTCGTTAAACATTGATCACATACTTGAATTGCGACTCACATTTTATACCCGCTCGCCTCCCGTGAGTTTATTGTCTTGCCACTTTTATTGGTATGCTGGCAGTGCGCCAAAATGCGCTACGTCGCTGCCTCTGCACCAACGATTTTCCAATTATCGCGCGGCAATGTTGTTGGCTTGTTGAAATTTATAATTGTTGGCAATGGTGCCAGAGCGTGCACAAGCCAAAAATGATATAGCAAATAAGGGCACGTACACACACATACATGCATGCAAAATAATAACCCTGAACAGGCACACTCGTACATATAATGAATGTACGCAAGAAAACTCATTCGCCAAAACTCATATCGCATATCACAAAATTAACTTTCCATCGCCTGCGAAAGAAAATTTTCATTTTTTATAATTTTATAATTTTTTTTTCGTGCACACGCTAACAATATTACTTTCCGCTTTACGCTCAGCTTGCGTGGAATCAACTAACGATGTCGTATAATAGGTATGTGTGGATGTGTGATATGTATGTGCGTCTTTGCATCTATTATTATTATTACTATTGCTACGAGCACTTGCTTGTTGTTGGCGCAAGTCACTTGCCGTTTGTCGCTTATAATGGCCTGTCACACAGCCGCAGTCGAAGAGTCAGCGTCAGAATCGAAGGAGCACCGTCGTCCAAAATTATGAAGTTCTAAAGATAATAATGCGCCAACACTTTACACTTGGCATAAATTCAAATCCGTCGAGCAGCAGCCGACTCCCAGTCAACTGCCCTTGTCCCTCCAATGTTCGCCAGCCCGTTCAGTCGTCTTGATGTGCCAACTTTTCGCGCCTTGCCATTTGCGACTTAATGCGAAATGAGTTTGTAGAAATCGCATCCGCATTGATGGCGGCTCGAACGTGCACACAACCCCACACATACGCATCAATTTATGTGAGCATGTGTATGTGTGCTCAAATCGTTGTTAGCAATTTCAGCTAGACGGCTAAGAATTTCAGGAACTCAAACATGCATGTGTTGGTGGGCGGACATCGTTTCCTTACCAACTGAATTGTGAATTTTGAATTGCGAGTGGTCCAGTAATGGCATTTGTCATATGTCAACTCGTTCGTTTTTATACGCTGAGCATTTGCTAACCGCATTAGCGATTTTTTTTTAGCATTCGAATTTGTGTATAATCGTACTCAAAAAAATTGCATATATGAACATTCACACGTACATGCCCATCCATAAAAGGAAATAATGCATAATTGAATTGAACTTTTATTGCGGCACGTCTAAATGGGTTTTTATGAGTCGAACTTTTGCGCATTACGCAGAACTCATTTAGAAGCATATTTTTTTTAAATGTCTCAAGTTTCATCACAGAGTATGTAATGTCAAATAAAATATGGAAGTAATTGCGCAAATTTGAATTAAATTTCTACAGTCGATTACAACGTGCGACGAAAATCCAGATGTGTTTACAGAATTTTGAATATACGGGATTATGATCCAAAGGGATTTAGGCTGTTCAGAATTTTTTTCATATTTTTTCCACAATTTTTACTCAGTATTGTAATGCAGAATTTACTACCGCTCCCCTCTGATTACTAGTGCTGAAAATAGATAATGTGGAGTATTTAAGTATAAGTAAGTATTTGCTAAATTTTTTCTAAAGTAATTTCAAATTCAAGGCAAAGGGCGCTTTCGCGAGTTGGTATTCAAGGCAGTTGATAAAAAAATTAAGCTTCATGTTTTCAACTCTAACGAAAAGTCCATCCTCCTCTTGGCTAGTATCCGACGAAATAGCAAACAAACTTTAAATGTTTATGAAACTCTGTCTTGGCCGAACGTTCCGTATCTGGTGACCCGAAAACTGATGTAACCAAAGACTAATAAATGTTGAGATTCGATTGCCTATATCGATTGCCTCCATTTAACTTCATCTTTTCATATGGGAAGCATTAATATTCTAATCTTTATAATTGAAAAGTGAGTCTTGTTCTTCTTTTTTAAAGCATTAAAGACTATTTTGGAAGGGGTCCGGAAAATATTCGAACCTGCATTATTAAAGCCCGGCTCAGTTTTCATATATATAAGTTATTTTATTTTAATTTATTTCACATTTGGCCGATCTTCTCCTCCTATTTGTGGTGTGCGTCTTGATGTTGTTCCACAAATGGAGGGATTTACAGTCTTAAACCGACTCCAAACGGCAGATGATTTTTTATGAGGAGCTTTTTCATGGCAAAAATACTCGCGAAGGTTTGTTATTGCCTGCCGAGGTGCGATCGTTATTAGAAAAAAAACGATTTCTATCATCCGATGTTTCATCTACGGGCATTCGAGCCTGTGCTCTTCCGAATGGTAGTCACGCACCCATCCTTTGACTACGGCGGCCGCTTTATATAATTTTCACAATAATTTTCATTAAGTTAGAACTAAAACTACTTTCAGGGGTCTTCAGAATTTTCCGGAATTTGGTCTAATTATAGGGTTCGATGATAGACTTGTAGGCACCACAGGATTGTAAAAAATTGTCTTATTTTGATACAAAAGTTCTGATTATGCATACTTCGCCCAACTTTAGAAAACTTAAGGCTGATAACGATATGCTTCCCATACAGTCATACATATAAATCAGTATTTCTTAAAAATAGTAAACTTTACTTACACTTTTTTTATAAATGGTCTTTGTAAAGACACGTATAGCTTTAAAAACTTGAAAAAAAAACTTAATTCAAAATGGAGAAGACCCACAACTGGCATATATTGTTTTCCATTCTCATACACTTTTTCTTTCATACACACAGATTGTTTGAGGAAGGGTCTTTCAAAAGACGCTCCTTGATGTTGTTTTAAAAAAAAGCATGTAAAAATTTAGATTCTTAGATACTTTCAGGTTTCACTATTTTTATTCAAACTACGGCTCTGCGCCATTATATGTAAAAAATGAAATCATGTAAGTATTCAGCATGAGCGCGTTTACAGGTAGAATCCACCAAACAATCGATTCATGAATACCTAACTGTTGAGAGCGTCAAGATATCGGTGTTGAAGGTTGTTCGGCAACATTTTGCGCTACAGCAGCAATACTCTCAACTGAACGTCCAAAAACTGGTCTTGAAATGTGTTCACCAAACTTTGAATTGTCGACTCATTCGGGTGGTTATCTCACCGGAAGAATTAGGAATTGTTGTTTTTAAAGATCGACAATTTTCATAACGAGTTTCAATAGCTTTAACGCGTTGTGCCATCGTGTAAAATGATATATCTGTATACTTGAGAAAACAAAAATTAAAGATAGTCTAGGAATTATTCTCTGACATACAGACGTTATTTTTGTCCGAACCTTTATTGATTAATATAATAATATGTTTACCATGCCAATCTGTAAAAAAAAATCGCTATGCCACTTAACAAAACATTCAGCAAAATCTAAATTCAACAGATGGCTAATTTTTCGTAAGTTGTGCTAATTTCCGGGTATTCAGACACATGCCAAATGCATTCAATAGATTTTCATCTGACAGTTTAATTTATGCGAAATTGTGCGAAATATCCATAATCATATCTTAAGTATAGACATTGGCTTGTGTGAAAAAGGTGTGTCGACTATTGTCTTAAATCTGCCGGTAGTAAACGTCAAGAGCGGAACTAATGACCGGGAGCTCTATTTACACGTAAGAGTCCGGATGACCGAAAATTTGACTTAAGTTTCTTGCCTTTATTGATTTAATAATTATTAGTATTCCCGATGTGACTGTTTCTCTGAAAAGAAAATGTATACTGATCAATTGGCGTATGAAGAGGGCACTGATAGCATCGGCCTCAGCGACTGCGTGAAAACTCAGTGAAAATGATGGTGGACATGGTGCACAATGAGAGGAGAGCTGTATGAGCTTAACGGAGACATAAGTTTAATGCAGCAAATAAAGCTACGGTATTACCGTGGGCGAGGTTATGTCTAGCTAGAGTCCTCAAAGCATGCGCTGTGATACATTTTGTAGTGACGTACAGGGTTTGATTGAAAAGTAATGAGCCTTATTTTTTTAAGCAGTTTTTTTAAGCCTTTTGGCTTATACAACTAATATTCTTCAAAATAGGACCCTTGAGCATCAATACACCGCCTTCCACTGCAGGAAACATTTTTAAAACTCATCCGCCGGAATCGCGTTCAATTCGGCTGTCACAGTTTTTTGGATCGCCTCGATGGAATCGAAACGCTTCGTCTTCAGCTTTCTTTTCAGGCGCGGGAACAAGAAGAAGGTCTGGGCTGTAGGGAGGGTGGGGAAGCACCGGAACCCCCATCTTGGCCAATGCAGAGGTGCAGAGGAAGGCGGTGCCGAAGTCGGGTCGAACCCGGGCGACGCGGTTTTTCAGCCGAAGGAGCACTTCTTTGTGAAATGCTGCATTTACAGTGCTTCCTGGAGGTACAAACTTCTTGTGGACGATGCCTCGAGAGTCGAAAAAGATGATCAGCACCGTAAGCCTCCTTGAGTAGCCCAATGGTTTCGGTACTCGTTTTGTTTAGCTTTACGCAAAATTTAATCGAGTAACGTTGCTCCAACGATCGCTGCATTTTCGCCACTGCAAAATCCTAACACACTTTTAACACTGCTTTCACGAGCGGAGCGATGTTGATTGCACCGCTGTTGCCAGCGAACTGGGACCGGTTTCTAGTGGAAGGGGGAGGTCCAACGATCACTTTCCCCCACCAGCTGATTCGGTTGATCGCTTGGCAGACGCTCCGGAAGGCTCATTACTTTTCAATCAAACCCTGTATTGTACTCCTCCTTTGCGTTGGGAAAGGACTTGGTTTCGCTTGATGTTTTTAATTAGCAGCAGTTAGCGCGAGAAAGAAAAACCAACTACCGCCACTAATAAACTGACTCTTCAAGCGGAAAAAGTGCAACAAATCGTTACTCTTTAAGAAGACTGTGGATAGGAAGCCAATGTTTGTTCTCAAAGCTTTCATTTTCTAGCAAAACTTACCTAAGTTTTTAAGTTGTATAAAGTTGTGTTTATATAAATATAGATGCCCTTAAAGTCACCTGCTAGCATTTTTTCACAAACATGTATTTTTGGCACAATTCCACGTTTGTATAAATTTCTGCTGTTATTTGTTGTTGTCGCTAAGTATCCTTCAATTTGCTGTCCCTATTGTTGTTATAACTAACGATTTCTACTTTGTTGTTGTTGTTTTTGTAATCAAGACTTTCTGGAAGACGCATAAAAATCCGCTTTATTATCGCGCCCCGCGTCACTTTGCAATTTTTTCGTTTTGCGTCGTTCACTGAGACGTTCTCGCTTTTTATTAAGCTCCTCCTGTGGCAAGTCGCCTTAACGCCCACCACTCGTTCAATTGTTTCCTCTTTCTTCTTTTACTTTCCAATTTTTTAATCTTTTTACGCAGGGACTTAACCCCAAACTCATACCATTTTTTGCTTAAATGTGTAGCTGCATTGTGGGAAAATATACCAAACATACCAAAGGTGGGGGGCCGCAACCGTTGTTCACGCCATTGACGGCAATCATAATGGAGGCCATAGCGCCAAACATCGAAAGTCGAGGAGCGAATTGTTTTTGTTTTCTAAGTATCATTGCATTTGTTTGGGGATGTGTGTGTTTGTTTCAAGTTTAAACGCAACGCGGGGTGTCAATAACAATGATACTTACTGCCAAAGTTTGAGTAATCTTATCACTCCACCCAACCACCTAACCTATTTATTTATAAAGTCTCCATCGAGTGTCATACTTAATGCCTCTAGAGAGGAGGGAGGCGAGTGCTATATACGGGTGCATGTGTGTATTTGTTGGCACACTCGATATTCGCCACAAAACTACACACTCGTACATATGTACGTATCACTCACATATGAAAAGTCCTTGACTGCCGCTCTGAAGTCCTCCTCTTCCTTTTGTTTGCAGTTTATTTTTATGCTGTTTTTCTTTTTACATATACATAGATATTCCTTTTCCTTTTTTTTGGCATTGCAGCTGATGACTCCTACTGCTGCGCCTGCACTGTGTCTAGCTGGCTGGATGGCTGGCGGGTTAACGCCTCTTTCACATGCCACAATTCTCCACTTCGTCCTTCTACTGCGTCTCCGCTCACATCTGTTTATAGTACAATATATGCGTGTGTCTCTCTGTCCCTGTAGTACTTGTCAATTTCGTTGATGCTTGATTTGCAAGTGAGTGTAGGAGTCGTGGCCTATTGTCTGCTGCTGCTACCACCGAAGCCCAGACGCCGACTTGCTTGGCTGGCTGCTTCAGAGTTGTTTTTCGGCGACTAGCACTTGGCTGTTTGACAATGCTTCTCCGCCTGTCGTCTTGTAGCAGCAGCAGCAGCAGAATCAGCAGCAGTAAACTCGCTTTGCGGGCGCATAAAAATAAATGAAGCGTGACGCTTTGTTTTCCTTTGATTTAGTTTTATGAGTCTACATCGGATGTAATTGAATTATGCAAGTTGGCGCCATATCACCCATATCTCAAACTCCAACGCACGCATACTTACTCGTAAATACCTACATACACATCCGAACGTTCTTAAATTCATGAGACTACGTAGAACCCAATAACCAACAAGCACAGCATAGCCGCTAAGTGACACACTCCCACATGCTGGAGGTATACAGCAATGAACTATTTCTTCTCCCGCCCACATACATATGTAGCTAAGGGAAGATGACGACACAACTTTATTAGCATTCGATCATAATACACTCCCGTCTGCGGGTTTCACACACCCAACCACACACAAGAATCCCAAGTTCGCATGCTTCATTGTCACAATTCTTTTGAGGTGTACTACATTGAACGAAAAAGTTTTTGATAGATGTAGATTGTCGGTATGTTGCAGCTAATAGGGAAATTGAAAACCGATGATTAATTGTATGTCATACACACGTTAATTTATCACCTCAAAACTTTGGTTATATATATAACTTTTTAATAACTCTATTCAACGGGATTTTGTGAACAGAATAGTGACTATATAAGCCTGTAAGTACATCCTCGAGAATCATTTCTGTCAATTAGTATATTGGAGCGATTTCATTTTAAGTGGTCTAAAATTGACGAAAATTACCCAAATAATTTTTGTCAATTTTTCTAAAAATAGGTAGGTTTGTTTGTAGGTTATAATAAGAAGTAAAATAAAATTATAATTATTATTTTGAGATTTAGTCAACGTTAAACATTTTGATCTAGTTTTCTAAAATGAACTATCGTAGGTTCTTTTTAACATTTTTCCACCCTTTTTTTTTAACTCTTAGAAAAAAAATGCACTTTTTAATGGAACTATTTTAAGAAAAATTTTTTTTTATAAACATTTTTGGAAAAAGATTGCGGGTAAAATTTAATTTATTTGTTAAAACTTTTTGGGAAATTTTTTTAGGAAAAAACTTTTGGTAAAAAATTAAATTGCTTTGTTTTAACGTTAATCATTTAGAGCAAAAGCCCTGGCTTGTTTTACTCATTTCTTTCATTAATAGCTGAGACTATACTCACCAATATCTGAAAGTTTCCTATTGGAATTCACGTAACTTTTCGTTCAGGGACCACTGAGCATAGTCTCAGTTATCAATGAAAAATATAAGAAACAATTTTGAGGGGTGTTTTTCAAAAATAGCCGAAAAAAAAAATGTTAAAATTAGGTAAATATAAAATTAAAAACAAAAATGTATAAAAATGGTAAAAAGAAACAAATATTTATCATTCTAAGAAACTCTATACCAAAACTACCAAAATTGAATATACGAGGTTTGTTCAAAGAGTATCGCGAATTTTGAATTTTCGCGCTTACGTATATTCGAATTTCGATTTTTTTGTGGCGATTTTTACCTAATCAAAAAGATGGACTTGTGACTTTTTCTTGTTCCCGAAACTGAAGAGACCCATGAAAGGACGGCGCTACGCTACGATTGACGAGATAAAGACGGCATCGAAGGAGGAGCTGAGCAGATAAAAAAATGATGTTTTGAAGTGCTTCAAAGATTGGAAAAACGTTGGCAGAAGTGCATAATACCTTATGGGGACTACTATGAAGGGGACAAAATAGATATTAATGAAAAATTATAAATTATAAAATGTTTTAAAAGCTTTCCTTAGCTTACTCCTTATTACAAAATATACAAATAAACCAATTTTGAGAAAAATGTATGACAATGTCCAAAATACTTCTATCACTGGCATGGAATCGCTCTTTGATGGCTTTTCTATCTTCGCTAACCCCCGCTGAAATTTTCTGACAAATATTTTGACTGAACTTTAGGACTAAAATGCCCTAGTAAGACGGGTTTTTTGGAGTTTTCATAAAAAAGGGTCAAAGTGACTATGCAAAATACAAAAATAATACAACGAAATTAGAAGACCTAGGCATAACTTCGTTCAAAAATCACTGTCACTTATGACATACTTTCTGCAGAATACGCATTTTTGATATTCTTTTCCGATCAATCCGAATCTAAATTTGTTTTACTGTAATTAAATAAAAGCATATTTCTTAACTCCTTTATGGTGTTCAGTCCGCTAATAGTGAGTCAACTCTTTGAAAGGAAGCGAAATGTAAATTTTCTTGGCAAAATAAACTTTATTTCTAAAAAATTTGGTTTTTATAAATCACACAAAAGCAAAAATAAAAATTTTTTTTCCAATCTTATTATTTTATATTAAAAACACGGAGAAAATATATAGTAAAAAACAAAAAATTTCTTTTATGCGAAACTTTAGAGTCCATATAATCCAAACTATGGCAACATCAAGGCGAATCTATTAAAGATGGTAGCAAAAGGCAAGCTGTTTTCTTCGCCCTTTACATTCGAATGTCAGCACAAAATTAAATTACGAAGCGTATTATTTACATTCAAATGTAATTTGTAAAGACTGTTCGGTTATTTTAGACGGCTGTTTCAATACTCCGCTCGGGGATCACTGAAGCCTATTTCGATGCATAGGAAACGATTTCATATCGAATCCAATTCAATCAGTATATGTATATATATAATTTCCCGTGGCTCCTAGGTGAACCAATCAGTACATCCAGCGAAAATATGCCTTAACTGTACAAGTACTCGAAAATCTGCTTCTTCAGATATCTTAAAAACATTCTTCAAAGTGCGGGTCATTCGCACACGAAGTGCTGATTAGATTTAGGCTCTTCTAAGCTATCCGCCAAGTGTTATTGGTGAATGGATTGCGGTACCGAGAGATGATTAACGATTTTTTATGGCCAGAACTGGATGGTACAATCTGGTATGGTATCTGGACAACGTTTATTTTCAACAAGACGGCGCTACGTGCCACAGAAGCAACGAAACTATTGATCTTTTACGAGAAAAGTTTCCGGACCGTGTTATCTCTCGAAGAGGTGATCACAATTGGCCACCGAGATCTTGTGATTTAAAACCTTGTAACTTTTTTCTTTGGGATCACGTGAGAGAGAAGGTCTATGTCAACAGGCCAGGGTCGATTCAATACCTCAAAAATGGAATACGTGAGGCTATCGAGGAGATAGGGCAGCCACTTTGCAATTCGGTTATGGAAAATTTGATGAAAAGGATATTGTCCTGTAAGCGTGGTTGTGGTGGTCATTTGCCTGTTGTTATTTTCCACTATTAACGGCATACCTTCCTCTTTTTTAATGAAATAAACATCCGATCATTTACATATATTAAAAAATAGCATTTTTCTTTGAATTTCAAAATGACACCTCTGTTTGGAAAAATGACAAAAATCATTCTATAACTTACAGCTTTTGACTCTAATGATCAAACTTCTGAATTGAATTCTCATGAAATTTCATTACTGGGAATCGTCGTGCCTGTGCAGAAAATATTATTGAAAAATATACAGTGGGTTATGTACACATATTGACTATGGTAAGATTATTATTAAAAGATATTTCTGTCTAGAATGGATAAGCCGACTTGAACGGACTTTCACTGAGAGTCTACCTTTCATTCTTTGCATTCTGTGAGTGATTTCTGATGCTACCGTCCAGATATTTCTAAAAGGCCAGATGCCGCCCATGTACGAAGAATAGTTTTGGTAGGTGAAAACAAAACACCTTAGAAAAAAAGTTGAACTGCTAAGTGGTGCGTGGATCTAGATATTAGAAAAAAATAAAGAAGGCTGTTATGAGAGCTGCCGACAGAAGTGAAAACGTATTCTTCCAAATAACAGCGAATTATCAAATTATTTGTCATAACACAAATTTTAATTTTCTAATAAAAAATAGAATATAATATACAAAACGAACATGCGCTGTTTAGATATTTGAATCAAGGATGATAAGTGACAAGGTTGGACCATCCGAAGCAAAATTGTATAAGTATTGTAGTAAAATTGACTTAAATTCATGTCTTGAATTTTGATAATCAATCGCAAATTGCATTTATTGCACCGAAAACGCGTTTACAGCCGAATAGTCAAAATTGTTGCCAGCCGAGTCTAACGTTTAAACTTGAACCCAAAATTCTGAAATATTTCAAATAATTTCTTGTTTTTAACTTTATTTATACAATACCTATACAAACTTTAAATGCAAAAAGCTGTTTGGAGTTATTTATCAACAAAAAATTTAAAACGTAGTAAAGCAGGTCTACGAATATAACATTTTTTCAAGTGTATCCACTAATCCTTAACAATGTTTCTGTTTTTCGCTGTGACACTTTTCGCGCAGTTTTCGCTTGTCACCCATACTACCGCACTCTTCATCCCACTCAGGCATCAACAAAATCCTTGCAGCATTCAACAACTAAGTATCACTCGGCTGCTGCCAGTCTTCTCACATTGTTTGTATGAGCGCTTATTATCCTTTACTTCCTGTTAAGCGCACCGAACGCTCCCACATTCAACCAACCAGCCAACGAAGCATCCCACCTACAAACTAACCAACCCAAAAGCCAGCTATCCTTGCTGAGCTGCTCCATTGTTGTAATGCGAGTATACGCGTTGGTGCTACATGAATTCGCTCTTCGGTAATAAAATGATATTTGCATTTTAGATGCTTCATAGGAGCAGTAAATGAGTTGGAAAATATGTCTGTGGCTTTTTTTAATACACACAACAAATGATGAAGAAATAGAATGGAAAGAATACAAATATCAGGAAGGAAATTGCAAATATGTAAAATAAAAATGTGCACAGGGAAAAAAATCAAAAAAGGCAGATTTAGTGTGTAAGTGGCTGAGTGAATATATGTATGAATGTGTGTATGTAGGACATAAAACTCTATGCATGACAAGCAGCTAATGTAAATGAAAAAACGCAAATGAATGAAAAAGTTCTTAATCGAAAATGCTAAAAGATTGGCTAATCACCGCTGATGGGTAGTTGCTATTGGCTCTTACTTACAGACGCTCGTTAGACTTTAATTGTTTTCGCCAGCCTACTGTATGAGTATCTGGAAGCTCCAATCGAATTACTGCCGCCGCCAGTTAGTTGGTAAGCAGCTGAAGTACTGGCTATCGAAGCGATTTACCGCACTCAGTTTCAATCATATTGCATGCGATATTTGTACATGGATTTGCTCTCTGAGTTCTCTGGGGAGCACATGATAAATCGATTTGCAGAGGTCACCAAAATGCATCTGAAGTAGCCCTTCGTCAAACGCAAATTGGAGCAGTGAAAATTTTTCCTTGGTTGTTGCTACAGTGTTTTGAGTTCATTCAAAGTATTTATTTTACTCCCTTGGGCGGACATTTTTTCTATACAAAATCTTATGTATCGGAAGAAGTTATACTCTTTTGAATGGACACATCCCTTAGACGGACAAAAGCTATATTTGCAATTGGTGCTTATAGTGTTAGGTCAAGCTCCTCCTCCTACTTGAGGTGTGAGCCTTGTGGAGGGACAGTTTCAAGTCACATTCGAACGTAGATGGTTTTGTTATGAGAAATAGAATAGGCAGAAACACACTCGGAAGTTTTCCATTGTCTGATTTTATCGAGGGGCGACCGCTATTATTTTATATTCTATTATTTAGTTTCTCATGCCCGAAGATTCGAACATGGGCATGAGTGGTTCCATTATAGCATGCAGTTGGTTTGAAAATTTTTACCAGGGTTACCTGCGTCTCAGATATTTCGTTAAGAGAAAGTGATTTAAATAATATACCCAAATGCAGTATCAGAAACAAATTGTGACCTAATACCAGTGAATGTGTCCACTGGACCTGTAGTAAAGTTCTAAAGCCTTCTTTTACCATTCTTCTAGTTGCTTGTCTTTCCGCTGTAAATTAAATTTCGGATCTAAGTGTACTTTTTGAAGCAGGACTCCCCATTGTTAATTATATTAGTTTCAATATTCTCATGTCCTATACCGAATTGGATTTCCTGCGAGTTATGCGCGAGACTTCAAGGATCCTAATACTGGAAAAACGGTTTATAATTTTTTACTGAGTTCAAATGCTTAAAAATGCTTATTCACAAGAGATCGAAAGAGTTCTACGTAGCTTTGTCCGGATTGCTCAGGATTCTCTTCATTTTATCGAGCTCCGCCCGTCTTATGAGGAGTCGCAATTACTCAATAAGCCGTGTAGTCTCCATCGTTGTCGAGTATAGCCTAGCATCTTCCCGGCATACTTTGAACCAGTATTTCCGGGTAGCTCGTCAACAAATAGGACCAGATTTTGCGAACTTGACGCACGAGTTTATTTATACCGAGGACTGGCTTTCCGGCAAGATCCGTTTTCATAATTCCCAACACATTTTCCATGGGGTTGGCGTCTGGGACTGGGAAGGCCAATCCATTACTGTGACGCCATTTTCTTGTTTCCATAAAGAGTGGAGAATGCAGACTACTGTGCTGTAGATATCAACCTGGCCCAACTGCTCTGCACATTAAACCGTTTCCTATTTCAGGAGCTTTTATAGAGTTGCTTTAGTAAATCGAACGAAGTCTGAAATCAAAACCCCTAAGAATCATTCCACCGAAGCATAGAGTGGGCAGACCATTAGAGAGTCCCTTTTTTAACAATGCATTAAAAAAAATACCATTCAAATTTGTTCTACTATTTTTGCTCTATTACAGAACTAAACGTTTCGGTCAGCTGTGGAAACTAATTTAATCCTTTTTTTCTATTCAAAATACTTGGTAAGCATGGTTGAAATTACACTTAAATAAATGGGCTCAAACACCTTTCACTGGCTGTGCATTTTGTAGGAAGTTACTTAATTTTAAATTTATTTCCTTACACAGAGCTGTGATTCACTTAAGACTTGTTCGACACTTTGATAGTTTTTTTTAACAAAAAATCCGTGGAAGCTTTATTTAAAAATTATTCTGAATTAAGACATATTAATATTTAACGGCGACCGCCGTAGCCGAATGTATATAATATTTAAAATGATAAAATTAAGGCAAATCTATTTCAATTTGTACTTAATTTGGCTTTGTCCGAAACCGGCCTTAAATCTTTAAAAATGGTTGAGATATCAAAAGAAAAACATGATTTATTTTTATGAAAATATTGATCAGCAACGAGGCATTGTAATTTGGTACTTAGTCGCAGTTGTTCTTTCTCGTTTGGTTGCGTTAATCAGCCAGGCAGGCCATCAGTCAGTCAAATGGACACACAAACCAATGTATGGAATAAGTGGAAGGCGTATTGATAAGAGTGCAAATAAAATAATATGAATGTATGTGAGTTGCCGTTGACAGTGGACGCAGGATATTCAACCACAAATCGCGTTGCCTAGCGAACCTGTCAGATTGGTCTCGGCTTAACGAATTCCCAGTTGCAGGAAGAGACTGGAATGCCGTAGTGGCAGACAGGTGGACACTTGCGCATACTCCTATAGGCAAATGCACATGCCGCATCAGTTAGATACAACACTTCTGCCTTAAATCGTCAATATGTATCTATCCAGCGTCGTGCGTTGGTTGAGTACATATGTACATACCCTCGTACGTACCACCAAATGCGCTTACTTACTGCCAGTACTTTTTGCAGACTTTATAATCCAATAACATTTTTTTTTGTTTTTGGTACTGCCAGTTTCGTTTACTTTTTTCGTACAAACTTACGAAATTACGTACAACTGAAATGTCAAGTCCTGAGTGATTTGAGTGGTTGTTAGCCGAAATCGAGACGAGTTGAGACAACTGCGAAATTAAAGGAATGTGTAGATGAAAGTGCAAGAGGCACAGCGGATATAAAAATGTGGAGGGGTTACATGTAACTGAAGTCGAAATGAAATTCTGTGCTACAATAATACAAACACCCACACACATATATACGTATACCGAAAACAAGTATTGGTAATAGCAATCAATACACGCGCATTCCACTCCAAATGCAGCTTCCACACGACCAACATCACCCATCACCCTGTTGCCTTTTTCGCTTTTCCATAGCTGCAATAAATCCAACTCAGGTATCGAATATCAAAAATATGTCGACTATCGACATCCCTTCAAGGGGCGTTCGACCGAAATCGAAACGTGCACATGTCACATCACAAAGGCTAAAGGTAGGTAGATGGGCGCGCCGCACACAGAAAATGAACTACAGCAGCAGCGTCGTGGTCACCAACCATCAGGTACACTCACAGCTGGTATATATTTTTATTCGTAGCGTTATTGATAACTAAAGCTACGAGCTCCAACTGTCGACCACTGATAGAGAACATACGAAGCCACGCGCATATGCCTACACGTGCTGCCTCGCGGGTGATGGGTTGCGGATTGCTTTTGTGCAGGTTGAAGAGCGCGTGTTTCCCTTTGATTATTTACGTACATACATATGCTGACACTATTTTGGCTCATATGCTATGTTATTATGGCCCGATTTCGTAGTTGAATAGGGTGATTTTTTCATGGCCAGATTTTTTGTATGAATACATTTAGGCTTATCTTTTAGGAATCGCCAAATCAACTTCCCTCGCTCAGAAGAAGATGCTTCTATTAAAGAAGTTTATATATTTATTCGCTCTTAGATGTGTAGCGGCAAGATCGGATTATTACTAATACTCGGTATATATGTTACATACTCCAGTCCCGTAAATTCTGGCTGCAATCATTACTTATTGACTAATAGTGACTACCAAACTCTACCGCGACTTTTATTTATTTATTTTTAGACTTCAGCTGGACTAGAGCCTAAGGCGGTGTGAATGTATTGGCCTTAAGATCTCAAAATAATCACCGAGGAAAAAAAATAACAGTAAGTATGTAACCTCTTTAATAAAACAGTGACTTTGAATGTCAGTGACCCACTGAAGAGACGCCTAAGCTGAAAATTGAGCACAAACACATTTTTATTATATTTAATAATCGAAAAATAGACTCAATTAGGGCTGGAAAATGACTAGTTACGAGGGGTGCCTTTTATTTGGCAGGATTTGGCAACCCTGGTGTTGCAATTTGGCAACTGACAGCTGTATCGCAAAATTTGAAATTTTTTTCCTTTTACGTACTCAGAACGTTTTGAAATAAATAAATAAATAAATAATTGGCGCGTACACTTCTGTTAGGTGTTTGGCCGAGTTCCTCCTCCTATTTGTGGTGTGCGTCTTGATGTTGTTCCACAAATGGAGGGACCTACAGTTTCAAGCCGACTCCGAACGGCAGATATTTTTATGAGGAGCTTTTTCATGGCAGAAATACACTCGGAGGTTTGCCATTGCCTGCCGAGGGGCGACCGCTATTAGAAAAATGTTTTTATTAATTTTGCTTTCACCGAGATTCGAACCAACGACCTCTCGGTGAATTCCGAATGGTAATCACGCACCAACCCATTCGGCTACGGCGGCCGCCGTACGTTTTGAAATACCAGCGCTATTTGTGTTGTTTACAGTAACTTAAAAGATTCATCTCGGTCCGAAAATGGAATTAAATCGTGAACATTTTCGTGCGATTATTTTTTACAACTTTCGACATGGATTAACTCAGCAACATTGCATGGATGAACTTAATTCATTTCTTGGCGATGAAGCTCCATCAAGGACCAGTGTTTATCGATGGTATGGTGAATTCAATCGTGGTCGTAGTTCACTCCAAGACAAATTTCGTGAAGGTCCAAAATCTGTTGTTGTTCCGAAAACCATTGATGCTGTGCGCGAACTGATATTGCAAGATCGTCATGTGACCTATCGTGAGATTGCGACAATCTTAGGCATTAGTGGGACCAGCATAAATTCAATATTGCATAAACATTTGACTGTGAAATAAATTTGTTCGCGTTGGATCCCACACAATTTGTCAATCGCTGAAAAAAAGGTTCGTGTCGATTGGTCGAAGGAAATGCTCAAAAAGTACGATCGCGGGGCTTCGAAACACGTCTATGACATCGTGACAGGTGATGAATCATGGATTTACGCGTATGAGCCCGAAAGTAAACAGCAGTCGACTGTACGGGTGTTTCAAGATGAGCCAAATCCAACAAAAGTTGTTCGCGCACGAAGCACTTCCAAGCAAATGGTCGCCTGTTTTTTCGGAAAAACTGGACATGTCGCAACCGTACCACTAGAACAACGCAGAACAGTAAATTCTGAGTGGTACACAACCATTTGCTTGCCAGTTGTCTTCCAAGAAATTAGGAAAACCAATCGCCAAAGACGGATCACTCTTCACCAGGACAATGCGAGCTCACACACATCGGCTCAAACAACTGCATTTTTGAGCACCCAAAACATCGAATTAATGGGTCATCCGCCGTATAGTCCTGAATTGGTACCGAATGACTTCTTTTTATTCCCGTACGTAAAAAACAAACTGAGAGGTCAACGTTTTGCGACACCTGAAGAAGCGGTTGCGGCATTCAGAATGCATGTTTTGGAGGTACCTCATTCAGAGTGGCAAAAGTGCTTCGACAATTGGTTCAAACGCATGCAAAAGTGTATAGATCTTCATGTAGAATATTTTGAAAAACAATAAAGTGATTTTCGATGATTAAAATTTGTTTTTGTTCTCTAATCCCGAAATATAAAAGGCACCCCTCGTTCTGATAAGTGAGAGGAATACAACATAGTAATACTATACAACAAAATCCACCTTTTTTAAAAATAAAAAAGTGCCGGCAATGGTTTCTGGCAGAGGGGGCGGTCCGTTTTGACTTATTTCTGGCATTTAAGTTGAATTTTAAGCTTTGATGGGTTAAGAGTCTTTTAATAAAATCTTATGACAAATATTTTTGTAGTACACTTTAACCCTGTGTTGCATGTATTTTTGGTCCTTTCCTGCAAAAGAAATAAAAAATACCCATAGATTGAAGAGTTAAAGGGGTTTCATGGTTCTTGGATTTCACAACAAATATTTTTTAATCTCTTATGAAGTTAAGAAAGGTGACGCAAAATAAATCATCCAGTTTTGTTTTTAAATAACTTTTTTTTTTCTTTTATTTAAATGGCGGGATAAAAATCCACAAAACGCCTGGGTATTCCACCGTCTGTGAGATCACTGGTGTGCAATGGAATACTAAAATTCAACGTAAACTTCTTTAATAAACGAAAGCAAAGTTACTGTGGTCTTTTCATTTGTTTGTCTTTGTAGTTATCTAATAGTTTATATGATATTTACTCCTTATTGGATTAGGTCTGACACAATGACTTGGTATGTATAAGAGTTTAGCTCCTTAGCCCACATATCAGTGAATCGATGGCATGAATCATGGGCAAGCAATTGCCGTCATAAGTGTGACCAACCAATGTCCTGTTATATATCTGTTATATATTTTACATCTTCACACATCACGTTAATATTCGATAATTCAAAATCTGAAAGTTTCGCGTGAAACAGAGCATAGGAACAATAGTTTTTTAAGAACTTGAAGGTTGTTTGGTTGTCCGAGAAGATATCTTTGTTCGCGCGCCTGATGAGCAACATCTTATGTGTTTAATAATGCCCATAACTGTCCAAAGGTGGAGGATGTGCGACATTCTTTATTTTTTGTTCTGATGCCAGACTCCGCAGCAAACCGAGTTGGCCAAAACCGAAGCATCAGCAGCGAAAACATCAAAGCCCTCAGCTAAATACTCAGAAAGGTTTTGTGCAAAGGTAACCCTAATTTCTGCTGTAGTCATCTTGCTCTTAACGTTCGGGAGGGTATGCGCATCAACACATAAGCTTAAAGATCACCAATATTAGTTTTGCTAAAAACGTCTGAAATTTCTCTAAGTACACAGGTGTAACTGTGTAAATAAAAAAACTATTTTGAGTGATCGAAATATTTATTTTGACATTTACACACTCCCTTGCTTGTCTGTTGGTATACTGTAGCTGTCTGGTGCACAAGCTTCAACTACGATTAGCCTACGACGCCATTTGCAAAAATTATAAATCATCCGATAGGGTGATTAATTTTGCGCCCCCTTGTGTGCGTGTTTTTTAGTTTTTCCCATTTTCTATGAAATTTTGCAAGAAAACTTCAAAGCATGTACTTGTTTTAAATATTTATATTTGTGAAAGAACTTTTTACAAAACCTCTCCAAAAAAGTCCTGGTTGCACGCCTGTACATATCCTTTCCAATAAAGAAATACGGAATAAGATACAACAAAAATTTATACACAATTAATTTTCTTTTTTTGGGCGATTTCAAGAATATCAGAATCAGAATTATCTCTAGTTATTTTAATAATATTGCTTTTATACGAGGGTTGCTGATTATATTTCTGCCTTGGGTACTTCTAGTATTACTAATCGCTATCTGATGTTTTTATTAGAAAGTTTAACATATTTTACCGTTAACGCACTCAGAACGTTTTAATGTGCCAGCCTTATAACTGTTGTTTACAGTGTCTTTAAAAATTCATCCCTCAAAGTCTTTGCTGAAATCTGTAAATGAACAAGGCAATGCGAGCTCTCACACATCGGCGCTGACAAATGGATATTCAACAAACAAAACATCGAATTGAAGGGTGATCCGCCGCACGGTTCAATTTGGCACCCAATGATTTCTGTTTTTCTGTTTGTTACCTGACTTCAAAAACAAACTACGTGGTCAATGATTTTCGACGGCAGAAGAAGCGGTTGATGTATTCAAAATGTACGTTTCAGAGTTGTCTTAATCGAACTTGGAGATTAGTTCAAACAATTGCTAAGGTATATTGTTTGGAAAGGAATAAGACTATTTTCATCCATTAACGTTAATTTTTCCACTATATAAGTATAACCTCGTATAACCTATAAGCAGAATTTTAGCAATACAGAATTTTAACTCTCAGAACTTTGAATGCTGAATATTGTACCATACGAATTTTTTTCTCAACCCTAGCATTTTTTATGCAGATTTAGTCCACTTTATACTAACTGTAAGAAACTTGTAAGGGCGTGAAATCTTTCTTCCCACGCTCGTGGGATCTTCTGAGATTAACAAAGTCTCGGATCTCAAATTTCGAGGGTACCCTTACAGGACACTAGCCGCGAAGTATACATGCTGTAAGACTCGGCATTACTTCGAGTCCTTATTACGTTAGTTGTATGGAGAATGAGGTGGACTAATCTCTGCTTTCACGGGTGTAAGGTGTAAGCATCTTAGCTATAATGCCTTTGTTACGTCTGCTGATACAGCAGGCCTTGATATTAAAAACCTGATGAACTTTATCAGCAGTACGAAGCATCTTACACCACCATAACTCAGTCATCGTTGTCACCAATAAATAAACATCCACTCCCCCGTTTCTCCCTCCTTTCTTCGCAGTCTTCTTATCACCTTTAGAATTCTATCATAAAGGACGATTTTTCGATTTTCGACCAAGCACGGAACCATTCTTGATTATTCTATAAGACTGGGTATAAACTCATCTGCTAGTTAATTGAATTTATGGTATAATTCTATATTATTAAGCTTGCGAATTGGTTTATGTTAACTTCAGTCCTTTATGAGCACCCTGTGCCCTCTATACACATCGGCATATACTATGCCTTCCACACCAGCCAGCCGACAAGGCTTGCTCCATTATATCATATCATAAAATTAACTACCATACGCGTATAATCCCAGCACGAATTGGGAAAGGTCGATCCAATGCGGCCAGACACGTGATGTTGAACGAGCGACGAAGAATAAAATACTGCAGCGGAATTTCATGCGAGTGCTGTTGCTTGCGTTAGTTCAACCAGTTTTGGGAGCAAAGCAACAGTAATAAACAACAACAACACTACTTAGCGTGGAAGTTTTCCGAAAACGCGTTTGGCGATTTTCACCGCAAAGTGGATTTGGTGCATGTAAAATAGGCGAAAAGCCACGCACAAATGCACACCTGCTTACAAATTCGCTGAGAGGGCATATGTGCGTATACTAAAATACTGCCAAAACAACGCTGATGCCATAAAAGCGAAAATTTATTGATGATCGCTGCTGACGTGGCCAATGGTTTGGCAAGCAGGAAGGATGGAAGGAAAGCAGGAACGAAGAAAGGGCAACTGTATGAACAAAAACTTGTGCTTCAAGAAATTTACGAGTGCGATAACGTCGGGTAAGGTTGTCACCTACGTTGACTTAGTAGGTTCAGCTATGACGAATGGCGTGTAACGGAAATGACTGCCCAGGCCCCTGCAGAGTCTTAATCTATTGATTGTAAAGTGTGTCAAAGTGGTTGTTATTTTAATATTATCGATATCCTAAGTGCTTCATATACGACGTTGTTGCAGCAATCATTAAACATCACCGATAAATAATGATTTGTTGTGTTTGTTGTGCTGCTATTGCATGCTTGCTTTGGAGCGTAGCGTGAAATATTTCATTGGTAGACGGCGGATATGGACTTTCGCTTGCTTGGCGTTGGTGGCTATTAACCCTAATGAATTTTCTTAATGGCTCATTAGGTCAGTGGGAAAGTCGTTGATGTTGCCCTTGTCGCTCTATACCGTCTACACCGCCAACCCATCACGTCATACATTTCGCTTTTAGCGCGCGGGAAATTCTCTCAGCCACAACACACACACATACGCTCACACAAATACATTTGAAATTATATAAGCATTAAGCCATAAATTCCCATACAAAACCGCAAACATAGTGCTCCCCATTGATGTTTGCTCAACTGTTTGGCTGCGTGGTCAATGTTCATTATGGAAATTTTATAGCCAGAGCATTTAATTCGTACAAAAAGGTCGCACTGTCCACCAGCCTGCCCCAATGGACGCACCCACTTTGTGTTCATATAAGGGCTCGGGTTAATGCGTTTCGACGTACGCACGCCCTCACCAGCGCCCACTTGGACGCAACACCTGCCCCACAAAAACTTCGACTGCGCAAAAATGTGAGCGGAAATGAAATACCGTCGTTGTTTTCCTTGTTTACAAGACAAAACATTTGTTTGTGGTTTTCATTGCCGATTTTGTTATTCGTTTTTTTTTCCTAAACTTTGGCTTTGTTGTTGTGCCCGTTAAGGGCCGAACATTGGATGGACAGTTGCGTCAGTTGCCGTAATCCACTCAAATTCACTTCACCCGAAATTCCTCGCATTCCGGCCCAACCTAACACAATTGAAATTTTTGTACGAATAGTTCCCAGGTTGGGCGGACGGATTTAGCAAATGTATTGTACTTGTACTTTACTGTTGCTTTTCCTCTTTGTTTTTCATTAATACCACTAACAATGAAGTTTACGCGTTTCGTTGGCATTGAATTTTCCATTTCAAGCACCAGTTAACTGGTAACTTTTTATTCAGAACGTACAATTAAAGCTGGGAATGGATGGAAAAGTTGCATGTATGAGTTTATGTTTATATAGATATTTGTGCATATATGGCCAGTAAATGTTGTGACCAGTCCCCTAAAGAACTGGTCCCTTCCTATATATTTCGTTGCCGGTTACAAACTGGCACAAAACGATGGAAGAGTGGCACAGTTGATGTTGGATTTTGGGCTAGCAGCACCACCATTTAAGACAGCTCATGATTGGACCCTAAAAGCCGACGATAAAGTATAAAATCGCCTTTCTCGCATTCGATGACACTAACTTCGAGCATTCGCTAAGGTTTCTGATGCAGCAGGTAGTTATTATTATAATTATTATGCAAGGAGTACAACACAAATAGGACAGGAACACGGCCAAACAACTAATGAAGAGTGAATTGTATATAAATATATTTTGTAACTTAACAATAAATTCACTCAAACTTTAGACTTTAGCTATCTGATTTTAGATGTCGACGCTCGTCATTCTCCAAATTCTTATTTAGCTTTTCGCTCTTACAGAATTCGTTGTAATGAATTGCCTAAAATGGAACTGGCTCAAACAAGTTCCACAGTTTATAGAGAAGAAATCTTACTCTTATTAGAACATCGCCATGAAAAGTAACTTGAAAAGCATGAAAGAATTACATAGAGATAGAACAAGAACCAGTATTATTGAATAGACCTGTACTAGTTCTAGACTAGGCCGATTTACTGCCGGGTATGTGCGCAATAGTGCTATTCGGTATTACGCATCCCTTGATGAGTTTGTTAGCTTGAGTATGAAATGGGTTTAAAAATTTAGTAGAAAATCCATCTCGCACTGATTTATAGAGGATTAGCAAAGCTTTCTTTTTAAATCAATAAATTTTTCTTCACTAAAACGCAGCTGTCTATTTCTTTAGTCCAAGCAATGGAAATTCCTCACTAAAGATAAATAGCCGAACTTCTGATTTATTTTAAGCCTGTAAGTAATCTTCAAGGCCTTGATACGTATAAGGAGTCAAAGTGTTAATACATCCCGTCAAACTTCCCTTCTAAATTGGTCGATATCTGTAATGTATAAGGTGATTTAAAGGTCATGCAGACTTTAGTCAGCAATTTGCGATGTGTTAATTTTTTATTACATTTGGAGTACTGAAAATTCACATCTCACTCAATAAAAACTAGGTATGCACCCACTATGAGTTACTGCTTTGGGTTTTTGGGCTGGGGGAGCCATAGGACCGTTCTTCTACGAAAATGATGCCGGTAATGCTGTTACGACTGTAACTTTATCCTTTCATGATACAAATTTTTAACGAGTTGAATTAGATGACACGGACTTGGGCAATATGTAGTTTCAACAAGGCCCTATTGGGAATGAAGTTCCTAGAACGCAATATTTCGCGCAGCAACGTTGTTAAATTGACGCCGATATCTTGCGAGTTGATTCGATTATACTTCTTTCTCTGGGATTATGTGAAAATTATGGGCTGTGCCACTAAGGCTGAGATGAAAAAAGGTGAGAACGATACGCATGTTAAATGAAACACAACCACACATACCTTGAAACCAAGTCACCGAAAATTCAAATGTGGGCAACCTGTATTGCCGCCGTAGCCGAATGGCTTGGTGCGTTACTACCGTTCGGGAGTACGTAGGTTCGAATCTCCGTGTTTGAAACAGAAAAATAATAGAAAACCTTTTTTTATTATAATTGCGGCCACCCCTCGGCATGCAATGGCAAACCTCCGAGTATATTTCGGTCATGGGAAAGCTCCTCATTTTTTTATGTGCCAAACATCTAACAAAAGTGTACGCGCCAAATATTTATTTATCTTGTATTGCCAGGCAAGCCCTGGTGAGCACTCAAGGACTACTGTGTTTCATACATCAATGCCATATACAAAAACAAATGATGAAATCAAAATTATTTCGACAAATTCTGCTGCGATCCTACTGAATTACCCTGTAATACATTACCAAGTAATTCCTGATGGGCAAGTCGCCAATAGAGGCTATTAGTTCGTTGTCTTAAGGTTTATATGTGAAAAAAACCCCAAGAAATAATGCAATACTTGACGATGACGAAACGCTTTCGTATCGAGCATAAAAATTTATATTTTTATTAAATATGTGTATTTCTCTTATCGGTTTTTACCTCAATTAACTCTACCCTTTGTAAGTTTATAAAATCAATTCATACCAATTGCAGGCATATCCTTTTTAGGTTGGCCTTAACATGCGCGAGCATATTTTTTTTTTTTCAAGATCTTATGAAATTTGTCAAAATTTGTCACGTGGTCATTAGTCTGCCTTGCAAAAAATAGTTCTCTCGAGTGCTTCCAGTGCCCTCACATTTACATATGATCAACAGCGACTATACAAGATCAGTAATGGGAAGATACTTGCATTTCCATTCAGACAATGCTGGTGGTAATTATGTTGGTTTCTACGTTGACAAAGTACTTCACACCATCTAAGCTATATCTGCCATAAGTTATGTACGTTCCATTACGAGTGGCTCATTAAGTGTTTCTAAAAGGTCCTTTTTTTGCCCCCTTAAAGAGTAACATTTTTCACTTATCTTTGGAGGAAGTCTCTAGTGGAGAAGCCATCGATGAATATCATTTGCGTGATTTTGTTTTAACTGACCCATCTACTTATATTGCCTAAACTTTTTTTTCGATTCGAATGACTCGCAGAGGCCCTTACTAATTTTACAGGGTCTGATAACAGTGCTCAGCAGTATATTGTTTAACTATAAGAGGATCGCAAGAATACCAAATTTAAACTGACGTTTTCGATTCATCCTATTAAAGATGGTTTTGAAGTCCACAGAAAAGCATGCATACTTGTCTAGAGTGTTTTTCAGGATTTGACGTACTGTTAAAATCTAGTCTAATGTAGACTTTTACACTATGAAGCCATACTGATAAGACCTATTCAGTTACTTGTTGACATGCGCCAGTTTCTCACATATTATGTACCATCGATGTGACGATAATGTTTACTATGTGATTGATGAGTAAACCTAGAATCGCCATCTTATATAATATGTATATATATTATAATATATAATTGGCGCGTACACCCTTTTTGTGTGATTGGCCGAGCTCCTCCTCCTATTTGTGGCGAGGGAATACACTCGGGGGTTTGCCATTACCTGCCGAGGGGCGACCGCTATTAGAAAAATGTTTTTCTTAATTTTGGTATTTCACCGAGATTCGAACCGACGTTCTCTCTGTGAATTCCGAATGGTAGTCACGCACCAATCCATTCGGCTACGGCGGCTATCTTACACGTAACGTAAATAAACGTTGATCCTTTTACTGGGAAAATCGCTCTTACACCTGGTGTATGGATTTTACCTCGTTGTACTCTATTCAACGGCTGACATTTATGCCCTTGACCCGTATTATAGTATTTTCATGTTGTGTGGGTCGAGTGGTTGGTCATGGGCTTTATGCCTAGATATTAGGACGGGATTGCAATTTATCAACTTCTTCACTACAGTCGCCATTCAACAGTATTGAAAAGTCTCTTCTCTATATCTCAAGTATAGCCCAGTCGGCTGCTCCAAAATTTCCACCTCTGTAACTACAAGAACTCGTTCTGGACTCAAGGTCATTCGCTTGCTTTATTATTATAGCTGAGATAGATCACTGCCCTTTTTAAACACTACACACTTATTTTTATCCTTAAACTTTTGTTCTTCTTCTTGTAATTCTTGGTATCGTTGGATTAGAGTTAGCTTCACATTTGAGTGCTGAAATGGAGCGCATCCATCGTTTATATACGCCAAGTTTTACTACGTGGGCTGAGAGTATACAGTGAAAAGTCTTGAGATTTGATTGCAGTTAATCGACATTAGCATTCACTGCCCGGCGCATAAGCTTTACTGCTGAGAAGCCCATTTCAGCTGTCAATAGGCAGCGGTTCGATTACCAATTTACGTATTCATTATTTGTAGCCGGAACACGTATGGATGATTAGGAATGTTGCGATGGTGATGTCTGCTGTTGCTACATACTCAGTTACCTCGCTTGGCAAAGTTGATTGACTCATCTGCGCTGTGCCAGCTCGGACTGACTTATTTACCCAACTGCTGGTTCAAGAATGCATCTTGTTTGTAGACTATGATGTCGGAGCTGCAAAACCATCATTTTGATATTATCTCATTTGCATTGAAAGCTCAACTAGTCTCTTACAGAATCCCTCTCTGCTCTTTGCATCCTTCTCCTGATACACATTCCAACCAAAAATATGATCATTAATTTTGCTACGCGTTCGATGAATTTGTATGAGGCTATGCCATCATATCAGGCTAAATGCTAGCTTCTTTCTTTTTCTTTATACAAATTTTTCAAATAAAATAAGTGCTTTTCTAGACTGTATGTTTGTGGTCAGTGTTTTAACTGGATCCGTTCACTGTACAACTCTTTTAAAAAGGCTAGTGTATGATGTGTCGGAAACTTCAGCGTGCTACGGCCTTTTATGTAGGATTTTCTAGATGCACTCAACCAAAAATAGCTTCCTTGTCAAGAACTCTATCCGATTGAAGCAGGTTACAGCTTTCGGGCCGTCACTTTCAGCAGAAATCTTACGTAGTATAGTATTTGAGTATATGAATTAATGTGTAAGCAAGTTTTGTGAAATAGTCAGTAAGACTTTGTAAGACTTGTTTGTTTGATTAAATAACTAAATAATATAACAAAATAAGTAAATTTGATGAAAATAGTTCCTCAAAAAACATTTTTTCTTTGCTATGAGCGAAACGGGAACCTCCAGCATCTCTTAATCCATGGTTTGTATTAATTAAATGGCGCATTTCGTAGGACGACGATTCTTATACTTTTATAGAATAAAAAACCGTGATAGTTTAATTCTAAACTGTTCTGCTTGCAAAGTGCACACCATTATAAATATCCATACGTCTGTATGCAAGTTTCAGCTGCATGAGTTAAAAAATAAATAAATGCATGTGTAGCACGTGTGATTTGATGTTACATGCAACAGCAGTTACTAGAAACTTGCACTCAATTTGGACTACAGAAACACTCACACCATTTTGTACCTTCATCTACCTACGAACAGACTGCTAGTGACACTAATTGTAAATGCATACAAGTCGATCTGAGCGCGACAAAATTGTAAAAAAAAATGCTTTAGTACGGGATACAATAGGCGTTGTGTAGCAACAAAAAAATAAGTGCCACAACAACTAGCCAACAAGAATAGTAACAAGAACGTTGTCGCACGTTATTTGCATTTATGCCACCTCCGCACGTAAATTGCAAACAACTCAGCACGCGACGCCAGTAAAGGCGACGAGCACGTCACATCCCATGGTGTTATGGCTGTCTCAAATGAAAGTATGCATGTACAGCTGCGATCGCTAAAATAGCAGTGTTTAAGTAGCGTTGTTTGGAGGCTGACTTGTCAGGGGATACGAACGGAGGAGAATGTAGCTGTTCTGGCCGGGATTGTGCAATTTAATACAATAATATAGACCCGGCAACGATCTCAACGACTCAACATTTTATACAACAGCGTACGTCGCACAAGGATCTCGGACTATTCGCTCACAAAGTCCAATTAACTCAACAAATCTATACCCTGTTTAGACTTAGAAAGCAGCTCCAATTGGACGCGTAATTTGGGCGAAACATAGTTTCTTCTGATAAGCCGCATTTTCATCTGGTTGGCTATTTTATTATCAGTTTGGGCCCGAGGAGGTATTGAAAAAAAAAAAAATTGGCGCAATCACGTTTTCTCTAAATGAGTAGGAAGAGACTCAAGCAGCGCGATAACACTTCTTCATTTTATGTCCAGGAATACCAATACTAATAAACATTTCTATTTTGTAATGTATGTATTATTGTGAATGCGTTGGTGCGTGACTACCATTCGGAATTCGGAAAGAACGTAGGTTCGAATCTCGGTGAAAGACCAAAATGAAGAAAAAGTTGTTTTTCTAACAGCGGTCACCCGTCGATATCAATGGCTAACCTCCGAGTGTATTTCTCCCACGAAAAAGCTTCTCATAAAAAATATCTGCCGTTCGAAGTCGGCTTGAGGCTGTAGGTCCCTCCATTTGTGGAACAACATCAAGACACACGCCACGCTCGGCCAAACACCCGCCTTGTATGCCTGTATGCATTCTTATAGCATTATCCTATCTATTGTAAAATGTACTATTTGAATTAAAAGGAGCTGTGTGATGTACTTGCTTTAGGAAATCTGAGCGTTTGACTTCAACAATCAGTAACGCACCGTCAGTTGTCCACAATGTTCTAAATGCACTGGGTTTTCTCGACATAAAATCCCAACAGCGCGATCGCGCTATTTGGGTTCAAACAATTAAATTAAACCTGCTCCTCTACGCACAAAACGTCTTTCTCTTCGGTAAAAAATCAAAGGAAATTGTTTTTGTACTTCTTGATTGGCGCATTAGTTACCTAAGCTAGAGTTCAATAAAGTATGGTACTAATTTCATTTTTATCGTAATAATTGGCGTGAATTATAAACACCAAGTTAAGCGAAGTCCTTCTTAACTTAGTCTTCCAACACAGAGGAGGCCTTCCTCTGCGACAAGTAGATACCACATCGAACATTTTCAGGGCAGGAGTGTTCATAGATTCCTAAGCTACCTGTATAATCTTTCCCTTGAACACTTCAAGATTCGCCTCATCGGATGTTGTCATTGTCCACTCTTCTATGCCATACAATAGGCGCCTTTTATTTCTTCTTGTTCAATTACATGCTTAGTTGCAAATAGTACTTTTTGGTATTAACACTCATTCTCAAGTAAACGAGGTTCTCCACTACTTCAAAACTACAACTATCCACACTGATGTTGGTGTTTAAACTGATACATATAATCATTGAATACGTTTCTAATTTCAGCGTGCACTGAACATCAGTTACCAGATCGCCGTTTTTATTCTTACCGAGAATTTTCAGACTTTTTTCCATCGGCTCTCTTCCTTCCTCAGTTCTCTGTCGTGTGTTGAACTTTAAGGGGCTCAACCAGTGTGACTGACAAAAAAACAGGTGGTTTTTGAAAATTTATTTTTAAAAAAGTTTTACATTGATTGTTTTAAAACTTTGTAAGTATATTAATATATAATTAAACTTCAAGTACAAATTTTTTCAAAGGAAAATCTGGACTTTTCTTCTAATAATAGGGCATCTCTCGAAGGTCCAAAAAAAAAAGTTTCCCCACTGCTGCCTTTGTTACGGTCTTCAGAGTGCCCGAAATAAAAAAACAAAAAAGTCATTAAAGATGATGGTATCACGCGTTGATTAACGCAGGATTGTGGTGAAAAAACGAAATCCAAAAAAATCCCGCAGTTTTGAAAAAAGTATAAAAATTTAGCTTGAAAATGTGATAGTATTTCACATCGCAAATTTACAATTTTTATTAGATTGAAATATCGGAGGGTCATTCAATGTAAAAATGAATACTTAAAATGAGGAAACAAGATTCAAGTCGATCGTAAAATTAGTTTTTAAGTTACAGTGGCAGCAAATTAAGAAAACGCTATTTTGAGAAAAACGTTTTTAAAGAAAAAAATACTGATCTCACATTTATAAAACGATAAATATCATACCTAATCCTAATCTGTTATTCCAGGCCCATATAATTCACCTTCTTCTTCTTCAAAAAGTTGCTGCTTGCTTGCTGAAAAATATGAAAAATTTTTTTTTGAATTTTCCAAAGTTTCACACTGGTTGAGCCCCT
>JAYXIM010056577.1:0-22775 GCA_037575425.1 Anastrepha fraterculus | reverse complement strand
CCCCGCAAATCCAAAACCCGCACGTGGCGTAAAAAACTGGCTGGCCGCTGTGACTGTGCAGCGTCGTAGTCTCTTTCCAAACGATGATTCCGAATCGAATATTGAACTGTCGCAATTTTTGTTTAAGTAACGTCTCTTCTAAATTTTTTTTTGAATATAAATATTTGTTGTTTTTGAACGCATCAAACAAATATAGAATTTTGTGAATTGTTATACTGTATATTTGAAGGAAATGTCATTAATTTTTTTTATTACTAACTCTTTAATATATTTTATATGGACAGCGATGTAATTGTTGTGGTCGTGTTTAGTGCGAGGTCGAGCGCTAGCAACATATTGTAATAAATTAAAATAAATAAATCGAAATAAATATATTCACAACAACGAACACAAAGTTTTTTAGTGAATTCCGCCACTTTCACGAGTCCAATTCAAGACCCCATCAGCAACGCGTTATACATATGTCTCCTGCCAAGAGGAGAATGACAGCGCAGAACACTTTCTCTGTTTTTCTGTTTTTTGGACGGCATTTGCTAATCTAAGGAAACGCAGTTTTTGGTCAGGTTATTAAGAATGGATGGATCAGCTACTTTATTTATCTCACAACAGATTTCTTAGATTCATTAAGGAGCCAGGGAAGTTGTGAGATAATTTAATCTCGTAATAATCCTCCTCACCCCCTTTTCCCATACTCACTTTCTACTTTGAGTCTCGGGTACAATGGGCATCAGCTGTCGGGTGCTTGGGTTTTCAGTTCCATCCATATATAGCCGTGTCCTTATGTCCACAGATCAAAAACGTTTATAAACATTGAGAACTTTGGTAATGTAACACCGTTGGATTACTCTCACTGCAGCTGTGTCTACTCACTATTCCACTATTCCATAATTTGCCAAATATTTTTTTTTTATCAACTACGAAAGCGCAACTGCCAAGAAGCGCTGGAACTTTGTATTCTTCAATCATTGGTTTCTCGTGCGATTAAATGATTTTAGGAGCTTGGTGATGAAGGTGGGTAGTCCAGGTGGAGGATAAAAATGTACTGTGAACACTTCCAACAACCTAAAAACCTCGGTCTCCATGAGGGAAAATGCGCTCGAGATGGGTATCAATCGTGAATGAATGCGCCTCATATGCAAAAAAGAACTTAAGCACAAGCTGCAATAATATCAGCTCCTCACGGATGAAAACAAAATAGGCAGACTTAAAAAATGTCATCTGCTGAGAAAAAATAATCTTCACTAATGAGAAGTTGTTTATCGTTTAACAAGCTCGCTATTGTCAAAATCCATGGTGAAAAGATTTTTAAAGTTGTGCGCTTTAAGAGACCTTTATTCGACTCTGATCGAAGGTGACAGAATCAGCTGATGGGCTGCCGTCACTTGGGATGTGTTTGCAAAAAAAACTGAGGTTGTGTTGGTGATATACGAAAAAAATCAACCAATGGCACTTCGTTGCCATCTAAACAACGACTGATTGGACGTGTGTGTGAGTATGTGTGAAATTATTGTGCATATTTTGGCTGGCGATAAGATTGTGTTAGTGATATACGAAAAAGCATCAGCACAATCTTCGTTCATATTGCTTAGTACCATCTGAACAAAGACTGAATGAACGAGTGTGTTAATGCATTGAAATGATCGTGCAGAATTCGGCTGCCGAAATTCTCAAGTGACGTGGCAGCCGAAGTTCCGCTCACCATTTTCTATTTCACCATAATTAAAGAGCAAACCTTGTAAATATATCATCCTTGGTCAAAATGGAGTGAAATTTGTGCTAATGGCAAAGCACCCCACATTAAAATTTATAAAGAAGTTTATCACAGAATATTTCAGAAGCTGTTGTTCCTCTCTGGTCCTAGGAACTCTTTGGCTAAGGAAGATGGACATTTCAGCAGGACTCGGCGCTAGCGCACAAAGTGTTCATAACATCCCAAAAGTGGCGACCCTACTCCCCGGATTTAACTAAGGTGGATTTTAAGATACAGTTCAGTGCAACGCGCCACAAAAGTTTGGAGTCCATGCAAGAAGCGTTGCTTCGAGAGTGGGATAAGATAGCAATTGAAAAACTGCCACCCATGGGCCGAAATGTCGTTAGATGATTGACCTTTTGTATTCGTACTAAGGGTGGCCACTTTGAAACTGGATGAATAGATTGTTACTTACTTGTTACGCATCAATTCTTTATGGTTTATTATTACTACTAACAGTTAATAATAAATTTTTTACTTGAAATATGTGACATACCATTATTCTTCATAGTCTTCATATGTACTGTATACACCTTTTTTAATCAAAAAAATATTAATTTCGTTGGCGAAACTCACCGGTGATGAGTCCATTATCATCTTGACAACATCAGCGCCGAATTTTTCCTTGTATTGTTTCGATAGACGTTCTGATATCTCGCTTAGAGAGGTCAGTTTTGGCTCCTTGTAAACATATTCCACCGCGTGATCATCCTCAAAATACACCTACAGTAACACACAAAAAATTAATATATTGTTAGCTAATACAAACAAAACTAAAATAAAAATTCAACTCACTCACCATTCCGAAGAACACCACGCGATAAAAACGACCCAGCATGCGTTTGCCCGAACGATTCACCTCGACGATTTTGTTGTACGCCTGCATTAGATGTTCGTACGATTGCGCCAGCTCAATGTACGACCGACTACGCTCATACATCGGCAGAATGAGTTTATAAAGATCACCCAAGCACTCGAAACGTTCGCCGCGATCGAGAAAATCGGCGCATTGCTTCAGCTGATCCAACAGCATCTGTTCGGTGTATTGCGAATCCTGTGCGCCAGCATCCAATTTCAAGCCTTGCTCGTCGCGTGGTATATTACGAGATATTTTCGTGAATGCTGAAGCGCCCCAATTAATATTACAGCCACCACGCAAGCGTAAATACTCCGACATAAGCGCTGCTATGTGCAAGTGACAGCATGCCGCCTCCGAGATGTTGCCATTCTGTTCATGATTGCGTGCCATGGTGATGAGCCATGTGTGACGCAACTCTGGCGTAGAAGCGTAGGAGTTCGCTAACGAATATTGCAGCTCGAGTAGCCGTTCGGGGTCCATGTGATGCGCCTGCATTTGTGCAGTTGCCATGAGCACGGTGCGTACACGGCGCGTGAGATCTTTCACCTCCACTGGAAAGCCAGTGCCCTTCATCGCTTTGTCGCTGTTTGCATAACTGTTAATCATCGATAGACTCTCCTGAAAACGTGCATTATTTAAACCGATCACATTGCCGATCATCTGTGAAACGGAGATGATAACTTGGAGGTGCACACGCGTAAGACCTTTGCGGCCGGTATATTCGAAATTACTGCGCATCAACAAGTAAAGCACGGCACAGGACTCATGGCGTATGGCGACAAGACGACTGTCGCAGCCTTTCAGCAGCTCATAAACCATTTGACCGCAAAGGGTAGCGTTACCTTTAAAGAGTGCGGGTGAAAAATTATTGATGAAAGCGCGCAAGGCGGCAAAAACATGCTTGGAGAGCCTCTCTGACTGACCGAGCTGTAGGAAACGCAGATAGACACGCGCCAACTGTGGCAGCACAAGACTATCGCATAGTTTGTCACGAAAATGTACCGCATACAAGCCTAGACTATCGAGTATGATCATGCCGATTTCGGTAGCCAGATTTGAATCGTACAGTGCCTGTTGACTGCGCGCCGTCTCTTCGACGAGGTTTTCGCGATTTTGTGTAAGCGTCAGTGTACCAGTCTCATGCGTCGTGCCGTTACCATTGGTCGTTTGCTCCACGTTCGGCGGCTGCATGCGAGCAGGCAAAGTGCTGGCCTTGGCAGTACGCGCCGAACGCGCTTCCTTGCTGTCATCCGACAAACTGATATGCTTCTTGCCAACATAGCGAAATTGCACCAAACAGAGATCGAGTATGCTGAGATAGGCGAGGGTTTCTGTTTCGGTGCAGTTCTGCCACCAGCCTATCATTTGATCTTGCGCCAAATGTTTGACAACGAAAAGAAAACCCAGCAGCAGATCCTTACTTTCAGCCGTATTGAACTTGTCGCAGCGCGGCAAGCTATTCAAGCCCTGCATAACATTAATCGAGCGATTCTGGTTGTTGCGCATGGCCACCTCGGATAAGTCGGTGACATGGTGGCCATTTGCAATGACGCCTAAATTAGGCGTGTCCTGTGAATTTTGTGAGTCTGAATTGAGCGTGTTCAGTGAGGTTTCCGAGTTGCTATTGGCCAGCGGAGCGGTGCCACCGTGTGGGGCTTCCCTGACGTATACCGAAGAACGCAAGGGACTAGGATGCTCGATGTGGAGGGTCATACGGTTTTTCGAACGCGGCGTAGACGTGGACGAAGTTACGGTAGTGTCTTTACCAAACACATAACTGCTAGAGCAGGACAAGCGCTGTGTATAAGAAGCTGAATCGGCGTATACGTGACCATTGGGCGTGGCCACGCCTGACATATCATCGATGCGGTGCGTGTTCTCCATCACGATGCCCAACCAAGGCACATAGAGCAGTGCGATGCGCGAAAGCTGGCCACGATTCTGGTAACGATCGTCGAGCTCATGCTTCGCAAGCAGATTCTTAAAGATACGCAACGCATGACGTCGCACAGAGCTAGCCTCATTCAAGCTGCGTTTCAGTTCTTGCAACAGCAGACCGGCAAGAAAATGCTGACGACGGAATTCCTCGGAGAGCGTAAAATGTAGCATCATTTCTGGTGGACGATTTTTCGGATTCAGCACAAACGGCAAATTCAGCGGCACATAATGCTCGTGCTGGCAAATCTCTGCCAAGAAATCCAATTTGAACTCTTGTAGTGTACGCTGGTCGCCAGGCTCAAATTGCTCCATGTAATACTTAATTAACTTGAAGACGAAACCACGATCCATATAGCTGAGACAGCGCCTCACAAATTGCGATAGCGATCTATTCAATTGCTGCGTCTCGACGGGTAGATCTTTGTAACGGGAAATCAAATATGGTGTAAGCACCTTAATCAAATTCTCCACACGTGCGGGATATTCTTTAGGAAAACGCTCATTGCGCAGCATACGAATACGGCCAGTATCCAGGAGATGTTGCGCCATGCTTTTGATGATCAGATCAAAGAAAATAGCCGAGTAATGCATAAATTTATTAACGATTAGAAAATCGGTATTGTTCGGATGCAAAATAGTTGGCAAATGCTTGCACAACTCGCCGTGCACCGTACGCGATATCTTCTGGCTGTAGTAGGGCGCATGAAAGACGTACTTAACATAGGCGCTGAGTAGCTCTTTGCGTCCGGCCTCCTCGATTAGCATGTGTATCATATTGATCAGAAGGCGTATAATATTCAAACCGATCTCTTCGGACTGGGTATGTACGAGTAGTGTAAATAGTTCATTCAGCACGGTTGGCAGAAAATTGATCAGGGTGCTGATATCGATCGCGTGCGCAGCTTTAAGGATCTTGCAAGTCTCTGATTCAGCGGGTAATGCAATGGTTTTGCCACCCTCCAAAAGACGCTCACAATGTGCGAAAAAGTTGTGTAAATGCTGATCGGCAGTCAGAACAGTGGAGTCCATACGGAAGGCGACGCCGAAAAGTGGGCGCTGATTGTCGATCCATTGTATGTCGGGACCGCAATTCTGCTGGAAATATGGTAATGTTTTGTAGACAAAGAGAGGGAGAGGCAGCGAGAATGAAATAGAGAGAGAGGACGTGCGAGCGAGCAATAAAACGACAAGCAACCAAAGATTTCGGGTTGATGAGTGTGTTGTTGGACGAGCACAAATATTGGTATGAATCGTGGAAGCATGACAATTAACAAGCAGCATTTTGGTGGATGAGTGATGTAACGTTTTATTTTTTTTCAAATATTTTTAAATTAATTTTATAAAATTTAGTAGCATTTTTTTGCGTAAATTAGTAGATATTTTTATTTTTAAGAAAGTATGTTTTCATAAATAATGTTGAAAATTTAGATACATAATTTTAATTAAATTGCGTTTTTTTATTTATTAAATTTTTTATTTTAAAAATTTGTTTTTATAAATTTAAGTTTTTTTTCCAAACACCAGTTTTAGTTTTTATATTTTTTTTAATTTTTAAGTAAAATAGTTTAATGTTTTAATAAAATAATTCAAATATTACAAATAATTTCAATTAAATTGTTTTTTTTTATTTATTTCATTTGTTATATATATGTTTTTGTTATTTAAATATAAGTTTTTATAAATACCAGTTTTATTTTTTATATTTTTTTACATTTTATTATAAATTTTATAAATAAAAATATAAAAAATACAATTAAATTTTTATTTATTTTCAATATTATTTATTTATTTTCCGGATTTTTTTTATTTTAATTTGTTTTTTTTTTTAATTTTTGTATGTTGGTTTTTAGTTTTTATTTATTTATTTATTTATTTTTTTATTTATTTAGTCAAACATACAGCCAAAAGTTTTTTTACAATGTTTCATAAGTATTTTTTTAAGTAGTTGATTTTTATGTACAATTATTTTGAGTTTTTATATAAATTAATCATTTTTTTTGATTATTATTTTTTTTTTATTATAAATTTTTTAAAATTTTTATGTTTAATTGTGGTTTTTTTTTTGGTTGTTTAAATTTCATTTAAATGTATTCGTTTTGTTTATAAATATGTTTAAATTATAGTTTCAAGCAATTTGTTTATTTTTTTTAAAGGACAATTTTTGCATTTTTATTTAAATTTAATTTGTATTAGTTCAATAAATAATTTTTTTATTTCAATATTTTTTTTATATGCATTTAATATAATTAAACAATTTTTTGTTTTATATTTTTAGTTTTGAAGATTTTATTTAAAGTAAAATAAGTTCATTATTAAAATCAATTTAAATTAAGTTTGGTTTTATGTACATATTTTATTTCGATTTGAAACACAAAAATATTAATATATTGTAAATTATGCGAAATTTATATTTAGTTTTTTTTAATTTGATTTCATTAATAAATTTCCGGATTTTTTCCGGATTATTGAGTTAAATTTAATTATTGTGTTAATTTTCATTAAATTTTTCATTTCCGTTTTTAGTTTTTGTAATTAAAAGCATGAAGATTTGTTGAATGTATCGGTTTTTTGTTGTTTAGGCAGCCAAATCAAAACGTTTATAAGCCCACGTATGCACGCATAAGAATTTGAAGAAGCATGAAAAATTTGAAAAAAGCGAAAAAAGAAAACAAAAGTGAGTAATGATGAAATGAGAAATTTGGTCAGTTGGTATATTTATATGAAAATGCGTAGAAGACAAAAATATGACGTAGTTGTGAGTGTGGATGTGTGTGTATGGAATAAAAACAAAAAATTAGGTTAGTTCAAAATGCAAAACAGAAAACACATCAAACATTTAAATTATAAAATATTAGTGTATAAAAACTGTTGGGTACAAAATAAAACGTAACCGACTTTCGAAAAACTCTACACACAGAGAAAATAAACATACATATGTGGAATTTTGAATATTTCTGAAGCCAATGCATTTTTAACTACTAATGGGATTGTCCAATTTGAAAAAATGATGGTCAATGACTATGAAAGCTAGAGTAATTTTTCGCTGGAAAACTCAGCAAAAAATCCATCATAACCTCTCTTTTGCTACGGCGATCGGTGATTTTCTATGAAGAGAATTACACTCGGAGATCATATTCCAATTCTAATTCTAGTATAAATGAATAAAACCAGAAAACTAGTACCTTACAACTTGTCATGGATTTCTCGAGAGGGGCGCAAGAGTGGTGCATTTTCAGAAACACGCGTTTTAAAATTTTCCTTATAATCGGGCAATGCCAAAACTTGATTAAAAATTCTATAGCATGATGCTAAAAAACTTCACGAAAGAGCAATGTTCGCAAATTATTAAAAATCACTACTGAATTTCATTGCTCGCAACTTTACATTGTTGGAGGCGGTTGTGCATAATAAACAAGATACCGAAAAGATCACAGGTATAACAGCTTTAGTTCAAAATGAGGTACATAATTCAATCGGTTCCATGCCGTTCTATTATTATTCTAGATAAAATTAGGTAAAAATCTCAACTTGTACCTTTAAGAGATTCTAATAGTATTTTTCTGATATATAATATTATCTATCTATCTATTGGATATTTGGCCGAGCTCCTCCTCCTATTAGTGGTGTGCTTCTTGATATATTTTCACAAATGAAGGCGCCTAAAGCTTTATTCCACCTTCGAATGTAAGATAGTTTGTGAGCAGCGTTTTTCATGGAAGAAATACCCTTAAAAAAATCTATCATTGAATATTTTAATAAATTCTGCAAAATAAGAACATACCTATTTTACCACATTTTTTTCACACAAATTTTAGTGGCACTCAAGGCACATGGTAGCATTTTTAGGCAGTTAAAACCGTATTTCTCTGAACATCGAACAGTCCTTTCTCTCCGCAAACTGGAGTTTGAAGGTCGTATCAGGACAATCTTTCGAAGTAGACAGAATTGGAACGAGGGAAAATCTGCGCCAAAGCTAGAACCTCTGTTTTCACTGGCAGGGTTTTTCTCTAAATCAGCCAATTTATCTACTTCCTTAAAATTGCCGAATACGGCTTGTATTTTTCAGGCAAATCTTTTTGCGATCCTGCAGGCATGCAAAATGCTTAGGTAACGTGGGAGCGAGGGATATATTAACAGCTTTTTTGATAGTCAAGCCGCGATCAAGGCACTGACGACGCCATGGTGCAGATTCAAACTAGTCAACTTCTGTAAGAAGATCAAATCTCTTGGGTGTGCAGGTAACATTTCTCTGATCTGGGTTCCAGGACACAGGAACATAGAAAAAAATGAAATTGCTGATGAGTTTGCCAGTAAGGAGACTTAATTGACCGATACCTCCTACCATCTCCCTAACTGTTAACGGGGAATTGCACAACTTATTTCTCAGAGAAGCGCCGAAAAGATGACGCTCTATTTCTTCATGTGCTATTTTGAAATCCCTGTAGTCTCAGTACAACAGACGGAGGACTCAGAAAGTCCTGCGAACTTACCGCTATTCAATTTCCTAACTCGTAACTGTGTTTGCCGGGTCATTGGACGATCGGCACACGCGAAAAATCTAAGTTACCATTTGATTCTCGTGGGCACCTTTCATAGAACAGGAGACTGTTGAGCACTTTCTTTGTAAATGTCGGGGTTTGGCAGCTATACAGTTTAGATCACTGCGTGCTCCTTTTTTCGACAGCCTGAGGTGAGGCAGTGCGCCAACCTAAATCCCATCAATCTTCTCCATTGCATCAACAACTCTGGCTGGCTGTAGATATCTGCCTGTTGGAGGTCTCATAATTGTATCAAAATGGCGTATCAGAACTACTTGGGGAATGCCAGACTGGTACTTCAACCATTTCACCTAGCTACCTACCTGGCATTTCAAAGTTTACAGTTCCCATTTCATGTGAAATTCGAAAATATTTTAGCAAAAACCATATCTGAAATGATCCGAAACTATTTGAAATGCTTATAAATCTTATTTTAAAATGTTTTTTTATGTCTTTGCTATTCTATTTGAGCTATTGAACTTGAAAATCCGTTTTTGTTTCACAAGCAAAACTGCATAATATTATGAGACCCCAGGGAGTAAATTTTTTCTTATTTTGTTGCGCTCTGTTAGCTGAAGAGTTGAAGCATCTTTCCATCTTTCTTATTTCCATTGCCGCGACTCCTCTGATTAGATTTTTTCTAAATTTATTGTTATGTCCCTATTGAAAAACCCCTTTACTTTACAAGTTCCTTGCCTATTGGAAGTTTCTGCAGTGAATGCGAAAAAGCGATAAAAAAGCTCAACAAAAAGCTCATTGAAGCTTGCAATTTGAACTTGCAAAACATATTTAAGTGCTTTTCAAACCTTAGTGCAACACATCCTACACTGCAAATGATAATTGGAAAACTTGAAACGTAAATAATACAAAAAACCAATAATGTGATAAAAAATAAAAATAAATTTCTTTTTTTTCAAATCTGTTAATCATAATTGTCCGTTAGTCACATCAAACACTTGAATTAGGTATTTTACACTTCAACCATGACACACACTTACCCCTTTGCCCAGGCCCAAGGGCTGTATCGACAAATAGCCCGCTGGCAGTGTAGCCGCAACCGATATGACCTGCTCCTCCAAATTGATGCGACCTTTCTGCAGCAGCGGCAACCAAGCATAACCAATCGGTGTTTCGAATGTTGCGCTGGCATCGCGTTTCTTGCCCAAGTTACACGACACGTGATAAAAAGAGAAGAGCAAATGGTGCTCGTGGAAGAGACCTAAAGGCAGACGCATTTTCACTTCCTCATACCAAGTGGGTGTGGTGTTGTGATGCAGCACGGGACATGCGATTTGCGAGACTAGGAAATCATGACCAGGACGACCGTAAATGCACTGCAAACGGCATTCAAGCAAAAATACACAAATACAATTTTCGAAATTAGTGTGCATATTGTTGTTGCCTTATTCACCTTCAATGGCTTGCTGCCCTCCTCATCTGAGTCACGCAGCTCCACCACAACGGTAATGTTGCGTGCGCGCGAAAACAATTTCTGACTATCGAATTGCAAATACTGCGGATAGACAAATAAATGATTGCAGAATGTGATATAGGGATATGTGTCGCGCGTGCTATTGCTTTGGAATTCGGTCAGCTCGAGCGTGGGCGGTTTGGGTGGAAATGTGAAGTTAGCTAGCGGCACTAAAGACTTAGTAAAGGAACCTGTTTGCGTGAAAGGAGATGAGAGCTCAACGCTTTATCTAATGAAAAATGCATCAAAATGGTTATCTCGCACATACCTGGCACCCTTTCCACTTCCTCAACGGTCAGCTTCATATAACCTGGTATAATAGTCAGTTTGCTCAGCTTATCTGGCTTTCGAAATTCCGCCAACAATTTCAACAGCTCCTCATCCTTCAATTTGTTTGCCTCTTGCCTGTAAATGGTCGTCAATTCAAACGTATCATTCTCCGTATCCAATTCATTTCTATACAGCCGAAAGAGCGGCTTAGCCGCCCAAGCGAACGGCTGTCGATAGTGTCCTATATTTTGCGCATAATTACGCGCCGTTTTGTGTAGTTTCAAGGCGATCTTTGGATCGCGTCCAGTCTTCAAATAAGGCTCGGCCGCCTGCACTATACTACCTTGCAATATCTTCTCCACCTTCAGCACTAAGTATATATCCGGATGCGGTGCTGTCACTGAGAATACAGCCTGTCGCAAGTGTGCAAAATGCTCTTTGGTGCAACGCAATAAGTCACCAGATAAATTCTCTAGTAGCGAGTTCTGCACACGCACTTCACTGTTACCACCACCACCGCCGCGCGCCCTATCCTCCTTCTCGTCACCACGGCGCTGGGGCACGCAACAAGCCGCCACAGAATTGGGCACTGGCGTTGTTGGCAACATATCACTTACATACTCATCATTCACATTGAAATAGAAGGATTCGGTTAGTTTTCGACCGGCGCGCGCATCATATAACGCCAGGCTGGTGATATATGGTTCCACTTGGCATAAATTCTCGCCGTCGAGCCCATCTGCACCGGCACATTGCAGTCGGAAGCGTAGGCCTTTACAGGCTATAAAGATACGTTTGCCGAATTGCTCGCGAAACTGGTCGACGGTGTCGGTGATAGTCGCTTTGCCTGTTGATTGATAGCAAGCAAAGAGGCGCCGGCGATGCTCGCGACGCGCTTGCGCAATGGAAATGTCAGTTTCACGACCATACTTAATCAATTGGGGGTTCATGGACTGATCGAGACCTTTTAGGGTACCAAAAATAACGGCATTGGTGCTGGGCGGTGGTGTGCGTTCGAGCGAAGCGACCCGTTTATCTTCTTGAATCTTGTTCTGCTGCAATACGAGCGACAGCTTGCTCAGCCAATCCTTGAATTCTTCGTCATTTTCGGCGGCAAGGGTGAACGACTTATGGCCAGCGGTCATGCGGAGCTCAAAGCAAAAACGACCGCGTTTGGGGTTCTAAAGCAAGATTGAATATTTAGTAAAGCGATCGAGTGTAATAAAATATTTAGACAATTACCTGCACAACTTCTGTGCAAAAATCCATGACTATAGTGGCTTTAGCCTCACCTTGTTTTTCATCTTTGTGCAATTCAAGAATGTAAGTGCCATCGACCTCTTGACGGAGATAACAATATCTAGAAAGATATATTTTTGTTGCAAATGTCATTAAATGAAATAAAATGTTCAAAAGTGTAACGAAGTCAATTCATCGACGCATTCCGGCATTCCTCTATTTCATTACTCACCTCCTTTTAAATGACTTGTTGCCTATATTCACGAACATACGATCCGAACCTGAGTCCGGACCCTTCAGCAAGTAACCCTGCTTCGTTATCGAATCGGCTTGAGATCTTGTCATTTGTTCGTCAATGCGATCCTGATCGGCATCAATCTCGTACACCTCCTCTATCAGAGCTTCGGGTGGATTTATTCTAGAAGTTCAAAGTGTTTTACACCAACATTTCGACAACTCAAACCTTTACCTTGGCAAATCATGACATGTCCCACCATAAGCGCTATACTTGTAGTGTATGAGATGATTCTTTGCGCGATATGTATACAACGCTTGACGTGTGAAGCGCGTACATTCGGCGCGTGTGCCTCCACCACTTCCACTGCTGCTCATGCCATCAGCGCCGTCCGAGCCATCCAAATCCTCATCTTCCTCCGGTTGTGCAAGTATATTCGACTTTAGCGTCGAGGATGAGGACGAATGCGAGGTGGAATTTATGTTGGCGCTAATCGAGCCCATAGTCGATATTGCTGATTCATATGAATCGTGTGAGGAAGTTGGTGATTTAATGGATAACTGTATTTTATTAGACGAACTCTGCGAACTTTTTCTCGATAGATTTCCATTTTGTAGACTTGTGTTGGATTGACTGCTGATTTGGCGATGGGTTGTTTTGGGGCTGTTTGTGTGACTGTTCTGGCGTGAAATTGAAGTGCTACTGGAGCCGTTGCTTGCGGAATTTGTACCACCATGCAAGGGACATATGATTGCTTCATTGGGCGGTTCGAAACGATCGATGATTGATTTGGTATTTGTGCGTTGTTTGCGAGGCATAACGATTTCCTAAGTAAACAGAAAAATGGGTTTACAAATAAGGGTTAAATGTTAAAAAAAAATTAGCGGATTATGAGAAAATAAATCGATAGAATTCGTACATCCTGATGACGTTCATATTTCCCCTTTTGAATTGAACGTCATACCAATTTGTTATATTATAACCGTGAACTATCGTCAAGTCGGTACCTTTAATTTTATAAGCCTACAGGCACTGTGGAGCTCATGTGCCGTTAAAATTTAATTCTTTATTACGGAAGGTTTGTTTTCCCCAGGCTAAATTATAAAAATACAAATCATTTAGAAAAAACCTTTACTCTCAAGAAAATGTTACAGAGGCCGTTGCACCAATGGATTTAGCAGTGTTGTAAGACTACCAGATATAATGGCCAAAGAACGAAATGAACTTGGCGGCTTTTTTCACTAGCCGAGGAATCTTGTACCACACACAAAGAAACTTTATTTTACATCCCAGGGCCATTTGGGCCCTAGTGACTAGCCTCGTAAGTGATCTTCGGAGGTCATTTCTATTATAATGCTTGAGAACAAAAAATGTAGTCTAAAATTTAATACAAAACACCAAGAAATTTATAAAGGGTGATCAGATTGGAGGTACTTTTTCCAATACGGGTTTTTGACAGATTACGCGTGACTACTGTTAAACTAAATACATAATTTTTTTCAGTATTCCTTGACATTTCATCATAGAAAGACTTACGGTTAAACAACATTTACAAATCACAATACACTTGTATTACGAAAATCGACGCGCTCAGGTAAACTTTTGGTGTAGAATAATTTTACATTATTAGATGATACACGGCCGATTGGACCACGTACCGCCCGAAGTGAAGATAATATTGCTGCTGTAAATCAGACTTTCGCCGAAGACCCGGAAGAATAGATTCAGCGCCGATCTCAACAACTTGGCCTATCTTATGGCAGTACTTGGGCGATTTTACGAAAAAGACCTTGGTTTCAAAGCGTATTAAATACAGATAGTCCAAGATTGAAGCCGGCCGATCTTGCACAGCGTCATAATTTTAGTTGTTGGGCTCTTGAAAAACTCGACGAAGATCCGCATTTTGGGAACCGAATTTTGTTCAGCGATAAGGCCCAATTTTGGTTTAATGGATATGTCAATGACCAAAATTGCCGTAATTGGGCTGAAGACTAAAACGAAGCCATTCAATTCTTCGATTGAGATATTGGAAGCCAACATTACTAAAGTTATTAACGAGATACCAGATACCGACCGAAGTCCTCCAGCGAGTCATTCAAAATTGGTGTTTACGGATGACCGAACTACGGCACAGATACGACCAACATTTGAAAGGGATTATCTTTAAAAAATAAATGTCATAAATGGTTCTACGCAAAAATAATAAAGATTACCCAATCAGTGTGAATATTCCTTGTTTTATTTCAATTTAAAATCCTATACCTCTAAATTGATTTTGCAAAGTTTGTTTTGTGGTTATTATAACAGATATAAATTGTGGTATTTCCTGTAAGGTAGAACGACTGTCTTGCGAATGAAATTACCCTAGTCATATAAGATACTTACCGAGACATCGTCGTTGGGATACATCAACAATTCTCTTTGCGGATCATTTTGTATAAGCATTTTATTCTTCGCCACGAAACCTTCAAAGTCGATAGGCTCCACCACATGCGGTTTATTCTAAAAGAGAAGAGATAGAAGAAAGGACATTAATAATTTGTTTAAAAGAAAAAATTTAATAGCGTCTTAACTGACATCATATTGCCAACAAATTTACAAGATACCACAAAAGAGTGCAAAACACACGGAATGAAGGATGTGAAAGTCCAAAGCAACATAAGGCTGTTACACACCCAAATTATTGATTTCATATAAAAACCAAGGTGTCCTTTAAATGAAACCTTTAAAGATGACAGCAAAGCTAATTCGTTAACATTTTTATGGCCAACGGAAAAGGAAGCGTAGAATGAGCAGAGTAAAAAAGTAGTTGCTTCAGATTACTACGTAGAGTGACGAACTTATGACGCTTGTAAAATAGGGTATTATTATAGCGTGTATATGTACAGTGACGTGAAAAATAATAAGGATAGTAAGACCAAAAATCAAAAGTTGGTGCGATCGCAGTTAAATGAAAAATGTTCACTGATTAAATTTACCGTTTTTCGATTTGCTCTTTGTAAAAGAATGTTTCCTTCAACAATTGTGCATGCATAGGTTGGGCGAAATAGAGGGAAAAGCAAGAACCACAATTTGGAGTTTGTATTAAGGGGTTATATGGGTTTCATCGGGTAAAAATAGGCCTACTTTCAATATACTATTTTTTTTCGATGTAAAAAATTATTTAAGTGTTTTAGTTAAGACCATAAACTCGTGCTTGAACGAAGGAAAGAAAACCAAAGTAAAAATTGAAATTTTGGCAGACATTTCTCCAAAAACATGAAAATTTCCGTCAAATTTGCTTGACATTTTTTTTTTTTAAATAGTTGTAATTGAAAACAAATCAAAATCCTACGTCTATGCACGAGTAAATTGTATCTCGAACACCTGTGTAAAATTTTAATCAAGATCGGTTGAGTAGTTTTCGAGAGCATTTGACAACCGACTTTGAAAACACGGTTCCGAGAAAAACGCGTTTGAAGTTTTGAGTAACAATAAACCTGACTTGGAGCGAACACCTTCCAAAGGCTGTATCTCCGAAACTATTATTCGGATCGACTTGAAAATTTAGGATAATGTTCTTGAGATGTTGTAGAAATTAAGGGGGAAGCTGGTCTAGAATTTTGAAAAAATCGAAAATTTTTTTTTTGTCTTAAGGGGTTAGGCCACTCTAGGATTTTCAAAATATCGAAATTTTTTTTTTTGCTTAAAAGATGCTTTAAACTCTTTAGAATATAAAACAAAAAGTCCTATGCGTGAAAAAAATGTTTATCTCTAATATTTCGCACTTTTGCGCGAGCGCCTCTGACGTCTCTGAACCGACTATTCAAATTTAAACCGTGTTTATCTCAAAACGTGATTTTTCAAAACGGCAAGCAGCATAACTCAAACAATTTTTAATATTTTAACTTGTAATTGTACAAGGATCTTTACTTAAAACGCATTTTTTTTAATGAATCGGTCGAATATGAAAAACCACAGTATTAAAGAACAGCATGCGATGTATTGAAAAGGGCCGATTTGTCGCATCAAAAGAAATGAAATTAAACCATTTTTTTTAATGAATCGGTCGAATATGAAAAACCACAGTATTAAAGAACAGCATGCGATGTATTGAAAAGGGCCGATTTGTCGCATCAAAAGAAATGAAATTAAACCAAACCTTGAGGCGTTGAAACAATGAGCTGTATGAGCTTTACGACGAATGGATACTGGGGCTACTGCTTTGAAAGTACTCAATGCGGCTCCAGCTGGTGGTAGCAGCTCCTCTGCGTTGGTAAGGTCAGGTGGAAAAGACTTGGCTTCACTTGGTGTATCCAATTAGCACCGGTTACCACGAGAAAGAAACGCACTTTGTTAAATTCGACCAAAATTGCATATGCGGTTATCGCGCCAATCAAGAAGAAGAAGAAGGCGCTTACTGCTAAAACACTTCAATGTCGGGTGGCTCGATTTGAACATACTGCGTCAGTTCGATATCGAAAATAATCTGCATAGTCGGGAACTAACCGATCACTTGAGAATATCTATGAAGGTAGTCTCTAGGAGGAGCCATCAAAATCGACGGTTCTTTCCAAAAAAACGTTTACGATCTTCATACTATTCTTGCTCCCGCGATCGGCGTCGCTGCTGTGAAGCTATCACAAAAAATTAAACTCCACGGAGGTCGGCAAAGGGGAGATTGAGTGCGTATTGTGTTTTGAAGGCTACACCTTGGACTGAATCTACTCTCTCCAGTTGGTAGCACAGTTATCACTGCGTTTGCCGCTGTAGCCCTGCTTGCGCTATTGTTATTGTTGTTGTAGCAGTTCACTATGCCCTGTTTTCACGTGCAATTTCGACAGGTTGGGTTTAGAGAGAGAAGGTTGTTAGGTGAATGGGTTTGAGAGGGCATGTAAATAGGTGGTTGCTATCGTGCGGGGCACCTTCACATGCAGGACATATATTGAGAATGTCAGGGTCGATTCTGGATAAGTAAGAGTTTAACCTGCTCAATATCCAGAACGTAATTGAGCCAAAGTTTTGCGTGTCTCACGAGGCAACTGACTCGCTGGAATCGTTGGGCTCCGATAACGGGATTTGAGGGTTCGGAGTTTAGGAAGATGGTAAGAGACTTCCGATGAATGTCGTTTAATGTGTGTCTATATACTGTCCGATTTGTAGTTGCAGTCGTGTTTGGTCCTGGATCTCGTAGGTGTAGTCGAAGAGATGGCTTCTGACACGCCTGGGAGGTGGCTGGGGTTCAGTATCTGCAAAGGTGACTCAGGAATTGCTCGCTGAGCATTTTACTGTGCTCCTTAGCAGGGAGCATGGAAGGCTCGTTGTGAAGGTGTTTCAAGGCAGACATTAGAAGGCATCTCATACCTGTCACGAAAGCAGTATTTTGACAAGTGTGAAGCTTTGTCCACTGCGACTGACTAGTACCAGGTGCCCAGACAGGAGCAGGGCGATTTAGAACCGACATTTCTTTGTCTTCGCCCCAAGTGCGATTTGAGAACCTTGTTGCGGTTTGGGATCTTATTGGCAATTGCGGTAGTATGCACCGAGAAGGAAAGCAAACCGTCTTAGGTGTCAAGCAGGATTGAGTTGTTAACGATCGATATCGGTATGTCATCGACTTTTACCTTTCTTGCTGCCGCTATCGCCACCCTTACTGTACTGCTGCTGCCATCAACCAACCAGTGATTCTCTACACTCACTCAATTAAGGGAAATTATTCATGAGCCTTTATTATAAATTTTTTATTTTTTTTTAAATCAAACAATTCGATTATCAAAACAAAAATTAATAAAATATTCAATAAGGATATCCCAAAGCGGCAAAATTTAAACGAATATATTTTGTGATGGATTAGCAATAAATTAGCTCACTAAGCTCATTAGCCTCTATATTTTTACTTTCCTTCGCATCAACTTCCTGTGTTTTATATTGTCCCCAATATTTTTCACATTACTGTATCTTCTTTAAACGAAGTGCTTAGAATTTTGCAACATCATAGAAAATAAAAGTAAAATAAGTAGAACGGAGATTGGAAGGAAATGAATTGGACTCAATTTGATATGCTGCTATATGACGAGGCGTCACATTGATGAAGCGAGAAAAATTTACGGAATTCATGGCATGCATATTTCGCGTGAAATGTATTTCACAGTGCTCACTTGCACACACATTGCATAAGAATGCGCTAAAAATGCGATAATTTATATTAAATGTGTTGAATATATTCCAACAAGCTTTTTATCGTTTTCTGTTTTTGGCGCGTTACTGCAAAGTTTCCAAACGAGCGAGCATTGAATGGCAAACGAATTCGGAAAACTATGAAATAAAAAAAAAATAACTGAAAAAATACAGCGCCTAGCATACGCACCTCCTCCTTACAACAACCCGTCACGCTCACGCATTTGCCCCTCAATCGATTTGGGAGACGAAAAAACTTCAAATGCGTGCGTATAAAATATTCGCTAGACAAAATATACAACTTGAGTTTTATGCTTCCAAAAACTCAGAAATTATATACATATTTTGACAGCATGCAAGCGCACTACTAGAGACCAGCGACCGACGACAGACGAGTGGCAGCCAAAGAAAAACACACGCCCGGCAATGCTCTGATAGTATAAACACGTTGACTGCTAGCTGACGTGGAATCTTTTGGGAAATTTGGTCAAGGTTATTTACAGACAACGAACTATTAAACTATTATTGTTGTTGCTGCTATTCACATCATTATCATTTCCACTAAGTTCTAAAGGCCTAAAGATAGAACTGATATATGTATTGTGCAAGCAAATGCGAACGAGTAAGTTGTTGTGTTGCGTGGCCTTAAAATTTTCAGCCGAGTTGAATTCCTAAAGTACGATACCTCAAAGAAGAAAAAAGCAAAAGTGTAAAGAACACTCAGACATCCCTATTTGAAGGGCCAGGCCATTATAGTAAGTGAGCACTTCTAAGCAGTGTAAGTAGTGAAAAACAGGAAGATATTTTGTAATTACGCTGCTGACATTTTAAGACAGCTAAAGGTTGCGTTTGTTTTGAGAGAACTTTGAACCAGAAAAAATTTGTGAGTTTCTTTTTTCTTGTTTAGGTTTCCGATCACTTAGCGCGCTGTCTTCAAAAATATGCATTTAAGCACAGGCATACATATGTACATACATAAGTGGGTATTTGTTGTAGAAACTATTTTTCAGCACTTTTAGGTAATCAGCCATGAAATTTGTAGCCATAAATTTTGTGCTTGCTAAGATTTTAAACCAAATGCCTTTTACTGCGTACCTAAGTGGGCTATGAAAATTAGTAGGATTTGTGTTGGCAGCCGGTCTGCATGAAAATACTAGAAGGGGATGGGGCTGACACCAACCATCTCAAACGTCTTACTTTGGTGGATTATAAGTGGTTGGAATTGAGAATTAAATACTTTTATGAGAATAAGACAGATAAATGATTTTCAATAAAAATTTTGAAACGGAAAATACAATTTTATGCACGTTCTGGTATTAGATATTAAAGTACATTTGTACATAAAAAATTTAGAGAAAAATTTAACTCATCGTATTTTTCGTTGAGAAAGAAATTACTGTGAATATTATTTATCCAACAAGGGATACGAACACTTAAGCCTAGTACTAACTTCACAGACGTGAATTTTTGCCAGCAACATTGATTGTCAAATGAAAAGAAACGTCAAATTTATGAGCGTTGCCCCAGAAGCAATTGGCAAATTTTGGTAAGAAAAGTATTTTTAAGCAAATTAATTCTCATCTATATGGATTTACTTACACTCACAAAGACGTTTTGCTTAAAAATTACATAACTTTGGGGTATTCATCTAGATCACCACTTCAGCAGAGAACTAAGCAGCACTGAAAGATGTGCACCTATATGGCTTGTAAGGGCACAAGATTTCTGTTAATCACTTTAGAAGCCTGGTGAGAATTGCAAAGTAAACTGCAGTTGAACGAAATTAAAACACAGCCGGTGTTTTAGAGCATTTATTTAATAAGTTTCAGTCATTTTGCTTATTTTTAGCAGAGATATATGTAAGTCAATTTCGATTGCTTTCAGGCGTTGAATCTTTTATTGAAATCAGAAAAACTTAAGAACTGAGGTCCTCACTTATTTTGATTTTAAATACAGTAATTCATTATTAATTTAAAAAATTAACGTAAAATTCTATATAAAACTTTTTTATAAGAAATGCAGTTAAATTACTCAAGATAAAATTCGAAAATCGAAGTGAACGTAATTTAGGTGAAAAAGACTATTTTTAAACAATTTTTTGTTTGAAGATGCAACTACTGTTAATTTATTCCGTAAATTTTCATGTAAAGACGCTACATTTCAACATAATTTTTCCAAATTGTCATTACAAAATTATTGAAAATTGAGCGAGTGACTAAATTTGCGGAGGTGCGTGGAAAATTTTTTTTTCTGTTTTACATCATAACTCGCAACACAATCCTTTGAAAGAAAAAAATCAAAATGCAGTTGTTCAAGAGGATGTCGAGATATCTGCCAGAGATTGGATTTTTTTTTTTTTTTTTCAATGGAAGCTAAAACCCCCGATTTTCGCACAAAAACGATCAACTAATATGTTTTTGTAAAACTACTAATTTTAAAATAAAAATGCAAAAAAGTTCTCAGGGATAACTGGCCAATTATGTGGAGAAATACTGCGCAAAATTTCAAAACGATTTTAGGTTATGGTGTACAAGAACTTCAAAAATAGCAAATGAAAAATGCTTTATGGGGGTATGAGGCCTAAACTTTTTTTAGATTCTCAAGCTTCAGTAGAACTTTCAATGTTTCACAACTAACAAATTCAAAATAAAAGACGATAATTAATTTTACACGCGCCTACTCAGTTGTTAAGACAACTTTACTTTCATGGTCATCTCAGTTATATGTCGCCTCTTCTCGGAAGGAATCCAAAAAAATTAATTTTTTTTTTTTTGAAGATGAAAAAATAATATGTAGATTACATATACAGGCGTATACATACTGGAAATCACGCGATTACTTCCCGAAGCCGACATTATCGAATTACTTTAGGGTGGGTTGGAGTTCCAGCGAATTGTGAAAGTTTCAACTTGATTCGAAGTAAAATGTGAGTTGAAAACTCTTCCTAACTTTTGTATGGAGCAGTGAAATTGGAAAGGCAGTGAAAAGTTTATTCGCAGAACTTTCGGAAAATGACATGAGCTCGAAGTGCAAACCTTATAAAGAATCTAACTATTAAAATGTTCCATAACCAATGTAATTGTGTACAGGTGTTATTGTTGAAGCAGTTCCCAAGTGTATACAGTAATATATTTGGTCTAAGCAAATCAAATATTTTGCTGTTTTGCGCTTTCATTTCCTATTATGAAGTTTGAAATCATTCTAATTGATACAGCTTGCTTTTTGAACCACCTATTTTGTTGAGAAAGGTAACACAAATGACATGTCAAACGTGTAATTTACTTAAAGGGTTGACATTTATGAAACGGGACACTATATGCTTAAACAAAATTGGGAAATGTTCAAAACATATTTCCATAGTGGTGAGTATTCTTCTTCTTTTCTGATGAAGCTCATTTTCACATCGGTGGCTACGTCAATAAGCAAAATTGTCGGATTTGGGGCTCAGAAAATCTACATGTTACTGTAGAGAACCAAATGCATCCACAACGAGTCACTGTTTGGTGCGGTTTTTGGTGTGGCGACATTATCGGCGTTACAGTAAATGGCGAGCGTTACCGTGACATTGTTTCCAAAAATTGAAGGGATGACATGGACGACATTTGGTATCAACAGGACGGTGCAACTTATCACACTGCCAAAGTTAAACTCGAACTTTTGGCTACCGTTTTTGAAAACCGAATAATCAGCCGAAATTCCGATATCAATTGGCCGCCTAGGAGCTGTGATTTAAGCCCGTTGGACTATTTTTTGTGGGGAGCCGTTAAGGACAAATGCTATGCGAACCATCCAGAGACGATTGATGCTTTAAAACACGATCGAAACAAAAATCGAAGTTGCCATTCATGAAATTGGAGCCCAAACAATCAAAAATGTGCTTAAAAATTGGGTTGATCGAATGGCCTACTGTAAAGCCAGTAGTGGCAGTCATTTAAATGATATTATTAACACACTTTTATTAGGTCGGGTTGTATGTATGTATGTATGTATGTATGTATGTATGTATGTAACGGAATCTTTGAGCGTAATTTTCACTGGCTTCTAAACATCTGATCGACTTGAAATTTTGCACACCTATCAAGGACCGATGACAATGCAATAATTTGATAAAAGTTTTCCATTATCCTTATTAGGATTGCCAGGATTAATATTTTCTTTTTTTACCTGTGGGCAAAAAGTAAGGTGAATTTGGTTGTAAAATGAAAAATCTTTTTTTATTCTTGTAAATCAGTTTCTCAGGCTCCCTCCACGAAATAAGTTCTTCATCCCGATTACTTCTTTATTACGGCCGATAACTGCATAGCTTTAGTCTCACAGTC
>JAYXIM010056575.1:0-19478 GCA_037575425.1 Anastrepha fraterculus | reverse complement strand
CGGCGTTTCATAATTTTCCTCGTTTTAAATACAGCTTTACCCCTCCCCTCCTTCCTTCTTCTATTCCCGATTGGCAAAAAACGGGAAAAACTGATTTGCGCGCAGCTATGACTGTAAGTAGAAATTGCAACGTCATAGGTGCAGCAATAGTTGTAACTGATGTCGGTCGTTGTCATAACAGTAGTAAAACGACATCATCATCAACTTCACCGCAATACTGCCACTGCAACCGCGGCCGCGACGGCCGCAATGGCAATGACTACACCTAAAACCATTATCACTCACAGCAACTTGATTATCAAATCTATTTGCATTATTTGCAAATTCATTATCAAACATGTCAATGGCCATTTGACGTCGGCAATCACGACGATTAAGCCAGCGAACAAAGTAATTAAATATATTGCAACGATCGAATATGAATATCGAAGACTCTAATTTAGCCCATCAACAACCGCAAGCTATTAAGCGTAGTGAGCCATCAACTCATCAATTTACCCCACAATTAAAAAGCAGGCTACAACAGACATTTCACTGTCGCAGAAGCGCATCGATTTGGCGCAACATTTCATATTTTTTATCAATATTTTTCAACATGCATACGAGCTCTTACACTGCATGGCATTGGCATTTATAATTGTCGTTGGTGAAAATTGCTAGTGATTTCTATGCAAAACGTGTGCCAAAGTACACGAATCGCTTGCCTAAACACGTGCATACATACGTACGAGTACATACTGGCTTGATATGAAAGTGTTTCACCAAGCTTCAACGCTTCGGCCTACTGAAATATGTGCATTAGGGTGCCTCACCAAAGAAGGAAGCGGATTTTCTACGTAAATTATAAAATTTATTGTATTTTGAGACATCCGCCAATATGTTTCCAAAAAGTGTCCAGATCTCCGTGAGTTGCACCGATTTGAAATTACCTCAAAAAATCGAGTTTTTTATAAATAAAATCAATTTTCAAAAATAAAAATAAATAAAAAACAAATAATTAACGCGTACACTTCTCTTATGTGTTTGACCGAGCTCCTCCTCGTATTTGTGGTGGGCGCCTTGAAGTTGTTCCTCAAATGGAGGAGATGGTGGCAGAAATAAAGTCGGAGGTTTACCATTGTATGCCGAGGCCGGACCACTATTAAAAATGTTAGCTATTAAGCTCTGTTTGTCGAAGTCAAAAGACACGTTGTTTAACGTTAGGCGGTTCACGATTTATTAAATGTAATAACAAAAGTAGCATAAGGTTACAGTATAATATTGGAAAGTGATAACGGATAAACATAGTGAAGAATTAGGGTTGTACTTAACATAGTATATAATCTTACATATACATTAGGATCGCTCTTAACATATTATAGTATATGATCTTACAAAAGATCTTTTTCTTCATTTTGGACGGAGATTCCAACCTACGTACTCTGAATGGTAATCACGCATCAACCCATTTGAATACGGTAGCCGCCACCAAAAATACTTTTCCCAAAAACTTATCCCAGGACTGCATAAGAATATTTACAAATTGTATTAACAGAATCAAAATAAAAAGATTTTTGATGCTATTTTTGATTTTTTTTATATAAATTTAAAAGAAACTTGAATAACTCAGCTAAACTTTGACTGATTTAGACTTCTAAAATATTGTGTGAAACGTACTTTCTCACCCTTTTCCTGTCTTGGAAAATTAACCCATTCATTCAATTTTTCCGTAATGTCATTATTTTGACTCTGTTAATACATTTTTTAATATTTTTATGCAGATCTATCAAGCTTAAACTCTCCTATAGATGGTGATTTTTTAGAAAAATTTTATTTTGTTTATAAAAACTCGAAATCGGTCTAGTAAATCTGAACAATATTCCGAAATATTTGGCGGAGATTTAAACATTTTTTTTACAGTACTAATTTTTTTTGTATAAGTAGCATAGAGAGTGATGCACCCTAATGTACATGCATATACGTGGACCCCCAAACAACTGCCAGGCTTTTGGTTAGACATTTATTAAATATGTGTGGCACGCGTTGCCTCAAAAAACTTACATACACACAAATTTCGCCTTGCCAAGTCATGGTCTAGTTCAGTGCTACATTTTTCGTTTTAAAATTTTTACTCTTAATTTTTGCATGTTTTTTGGTTTGTTCCTTTTTTCTGCTTTTTCGTATTCATTCATTCACTCATTCATTAATTTCACTTCAAAACACATCGGTTCGTTTTCATTACGTTTTTTTCATGCCAAAATATATTTGGTTTTTTGTTGGTTTTTGCTTTTCTATAGTGCACCGTTATCGATTTTGGTAATTCGTGCAGCGATGATGGTTATGTTGTTTGTGCTACTGGCCACAATTGGTGCTCGCATGTCTCGTCAAACCAGGCATGACGTACCGTAGTTATTGTGACCATACAGTTTTTTCTTCTATAGTCTCTTTTCGATTAATAAAAATTAGCAATTCTTTGTATTTTTTAATACTGTTCCAAATAGTCGAAGAGCTTTCAAACCGGTGCTCACTAATGCACTAGAGTGCACATAACGGTTGCTTGCAACAGCCTACTCGAAGAATGAGATATAAATTTGTTAATAATGTGCCTAGATCTGGTCCATAAAAGAAAAAATATTTATTTTCCATTCAAGGTTATTGTATCACCTTCGAAGTATACCGCTTCTAAAATAATATACCAATACCAATGACATATGTATTCATTCCCTCGATAGTCGGGTCTACCTTGCCGAGCCACCTGGATTTATATCCGGTCAAGGGCTGTCCTTCCAGCAGCATTCTCCAAACATTTATGTGAAATATTCATGCTGCTAGAACAACAAACACGACTTCACCATTTATCAAACTACTTTTTCCACCGCGTTTTCCGAAATCGACTGCAGTTCGCCCTTCGCACAAATTTGCTCTCTCATAAGTCCTTTAATTATAGATATTCACTAATCTCAAATCCTCGAAGCGATCCAAAGAAAAAAGTTCAGCTCTCGTTATTTGTTCATTATGGAGAATAAGCTGTCTGGATGATGCTTTATCTGAGTTTTTTTATGTCAAAACACTTGCATAGCTGGCTAAAATAACGTTGAGCAGGACTGGGTGACCCCTTGACTTGTCGTGTAATTCTTTAGACTGTTTTCATCTTTTATAAGTTTGTACAATTGTATATATCCAGTTAACAAATATTAAAAGTGAACGTAGCAATTTGGTTCAGCTACCGATAAGGTGACCCAGGGTGTGGTAATAACAAGGACTCCGCGAAGTCGAACACCGTAAATGATGAATCGATGAAGGGCCATATATGGACTTAATGAGCACTTTTTCATGCTTCTATTCCTCGCGGGTGTCGTGTTTTTTAAGCAATGCTCTCTGAGGGCAAAGCGAGAGGCGCGTGTTAATTCTGCTAATTGTCGGGTTTACCTATGTATAGAAGCAATTTGAGAATTTTGACTGAAGAATGGATCGCAGCTGTCAATGAATTTTCACGACATTCGTGTTGGTGATGAATAACGTTTTTACCTGAGAGGTCCTAAGCCAAGATCTTCAATTTGACATTCTTTTGAAAAAAATCGGATCGCGTTGATATCGCCAAATACGAGTGCATGACTTGCAAGGCTAAATTCGGCTCAACATTCATCAAACGCATAATTACTCGCGACGAGACGTGGATTTATGATTACGCGAGTGCGTGCCCCGAATGAACTAAGACCACAAGAAACCACGTCGTTTTCAATCAAAAAAGAAAGTGCATGCAACGGTATTGTGCACCACGTATTTTTTGCCAAAAAGTCAGACAGTTAATAGGGAATATTATTTGGACGTTATGAGACGCTTACGTGAAGCGATTCTCTAAAAAAAAAAGAGATGTGTGCGAAAACCACTCGTGGGTTTTGCGCCATTATAACGCACCGTCCCTCTGTACCATCATTATTCGTCAATTTGTGACCAAAAACGAAACTAATACTATCGAATTCATCTGATATGGCTACATTCAATATTTTTCTGTTTGAGTCAAAAACCTAATAAATCACTACTGGCGTTTTAAGGGGGAGGTAGGGTTTAGCGCTAAAAAAAAACACTTTTTTTGTGAATTTTTTACAGAAATATGGCTTAAGATACTTTAATAAAATCAGTTACATGTTATTGTACATCTTTTCAATAAGTTTTTAAAAAATATTAATAATAAAATATTGACAAATAAGCCCATGACAGAGTTTTTTTGGAGATATGTTTTTCGAGAGGTGCTCTGCGGTGCCAATCGGCATTCGTCGTAGAATCATCTGAAACTAAAAAAGTCGAATTTTTCAGTTAAAGTATGACGCAATGCTCCCCCCTACACTAATAAAATTTTTTTTTTTCATTTTTGTAGTTTTGGTGACAAAAAAACGTAAAACGAGCATTTTTGGCGAAAAATTTCGCCATATTTGTAAGTGAAAAACAACGTTAAAAAACAAAAAATAAAAAAAAAACAGTGTAGGGGGGAGGTATTTTTGATTTAGAAAACGTGTGCCAAATTTGAAAAGAATCGGTTGAATAGTTTCGGAGTTGTGATTGGCACCGACTTTTAAGAAGTCGTTTCGGGAAAAACGCGTTTGAAAAAATGACTCTGAGAAATTATCGATGCTCCGCATTCGAGGTAGAGTGCCTACAAAGGCTATAACTTTGAGAGTTCTGCTCCGATCCACTTAAAATTTTGACACAACATTCTTGAAATGATTTACTATAAGATGAGTGAAGAAAAAAAATTTCGATTTTGTGACCCTACCCCCCCTTCTTAACAGCCAAAAGGAAGTAATGAAAAAATCGAAGACGGCTCTGATAGCTACATATACTGAAAATAGATTTCCAGAAATGTTGCGAGAGCTGGACCATACGCTGGCATGAGTGCATTACAGTTGATGGAGAATACTTTGAAGGCGACAATATCACTTTTGATGAATAAATTGTATTTTGAATTTTTTTTGGTAAGCATTTTTTTTTTTTCACAAAATTACTTGTACAAATAAAATCGATAGAAAAGCATTAACAAAAAATTATTTCTTTGAGAAGTTACCCACAAAACAAAGCATATCATATTTGCTGCCACTCGCTCTAAGTGAGTTTTGTTGTCATAGGTGTTTTCACGTTTTCACCTAGAACATTTTCCATAACGATTTTTCTATAGCATTTAAAAATCGTGTATGGATTTGTTGAGCTTCCTTCCAACTATCACTGCTTATCTCTCTTTACTTGCGTATAAAAATGACACCATTCTATGCCACATTTGGACTCATTTTGTTATATAAGTACATTTGAAATTTAGTCCTGCGGCGACTCCTAGCAAGCATTTTTAATTACAGCTGCAGACCATTGTTTGCACCACCCTTAGACAATGCGACATTGCGTTGACCTCACGCAATATGCGCAAATACATACAGAAAAACGTATGTAGATATGAATATAGAGAATATTGTACCCCTATAGGAAAATCTAATATTTTCGAACTGAGGCATTCTACATGGTAAATTGGGAATTAAATTCATACAGTATATGTACGTACATAAATATGATGATGAGATATAAATGTATGTAAGACTCAAAAATTCGCTTAAATTAAATTATTTAATTTAAATAATCTAGTTTTGCCTGATTTTTGACTCATTGTAATCGCGTTTAAGAAGACTAGTTTAGCAACAAGTTTCAAAATAACTGTTTGCGAGCTAGTTGATAAGCCAACTTGGAAGTTCTGTTTTTAAACCAAAGTAATTCCAGACCAATCCTTAATTGATGCCATGAACAACTACGCATCCATTATTAAGTTTGATTTTTTTGTTTTTGTTTTATAGAACAAAACCCCTATATGGCCGTTTATTCCAAAATTTTGGGCACAATGAATCTTATAGATAGAGGCCAAATACAAGACTTTCTTTTTATATAAAAACTAGTACGGACCAAGCAAACAAAAATTTTCTCATCAAATGAAACCCTTTGAAGAAAGCTTTAATCGGTACATATATTTGAACAGGGTTGCAATCTATATTAAATATTTATTACAAAAAAGCAATAAATTAATTAAACTAATAGAAGAGATGCTTACGAATGTTTTAGTACAAAAATGTTTCGAAAAAAGTTGCCATTTAATTTTTTTAATTAATTTTTTCACTTAACGAGTTCGAATGAAAATAAAAAAATGAATACAAAACAAAAATATTTAAAAATAAACTGAAATTGTAGCGGGTAGATTATAAAGGGTCTTTCAAAAGCGACGCCTAGATTTTAGTGATGAATAATTGATAGACAGTACCTTTTTTCATGTCAATTTTGGCATTTTTCAAGTAGCATATGTACAATTTTACATAAAAGAACAACGCGTAAAAATTATTGAAACTTATTGTGCAAATTCTTGAGCTTTAAGAACAAAATATCGCAAATTCGCAACCTATGAAATAAAAATAGTGAAACATTAAGAATCTAAATTCTTACATGTTTGATTTTAAAATAACATCTAAGCACGTCTTTTGAAAGACCCTTTACAAACACAGAAATTAAGTAAGAAGTAAGATAAAATATTACAAGAGGTATTTTTAAAATCTTTTTTACTAAAATTATCAAATTTCATAGAAAAAACTTATTAAAAATTTAAGTAAAATATAATGTTATTATAAGAAAAATACATAGTTTGTCCAAATTGCATAAAAAGTTAAATAAAATGTTGCAAAACGGTTTTTAAAATCAAATCTATTTAAAAATATTTTAAACCTTTTAATAAAAAAGTTAAATGAAATATTAAAAAAGGTTATTAAAATGAAGTCTATTTAAAAATATTAAAAAAAGTATAGTTAAAAAAGTAAACGTTAAAAATTAAATAGAACGATGCAAAAAGTCTTTAATACACAAATTATAATAAAGTGAAATTAAAATATTAAAGAGGGGTTTAAAAATAAATCCATTTGAAAATCTTTTTTAAAAATTATCATAAACATTATAAATGTTGAAAGTTAATAAAAAAGTTAAATAAAATATTAAATAAGGTTTTTAAAATTAAGTATATTTAAAAATCTTTGCAAAAGAAAATTATAAACGTTAAAAAAGTATGAAAAAGGTATTTAAAGATAAATCTATTTAAAAATCGTTGCCCAAAGCTATTAAAAAATTATAAATTTTAAAAATTAAATGAAAAGTTAAATAAAATATTAAAAACAAAAATTATTTAAAAAACCTTTAATATAAAAATTACTGAAAAGTTGTGTAAAACATTAAAAAGTGTATAAAATTAAATCTATTCAAAAATCTTTGTTAAAAAACAAATATCAAAAAATTATCAATGTTAAAAAATAAATAAAAAGTTAAATTAAATATTACCAAAAAAGTTGTAGTAAATTGTAAGAAATTAAATATTACCATTGAAAAAGTCTTTATTACAAAATTTCTAAAACATATAATGAACAAAATCAATTAAAAAGTTAAATACAACTTTAAGAAAGGTTCTTAATATTAAATGTATTGAAAATGTGTATCAAATAAATATTAAAAAATTATCACAGTTAAGAAGTAAAAAAAATGAGTAAAATAGTACAAAAGGTAAGTAAAACAATAAAAAAATATTATAAAATGTATTTAAAAATCTTGATTAAAAAAATATATAACTTAATTAAAGGGCTAAGTAAATGTATTACAATATTTCAATTAGGCCACCAATTAAAAAGAAAAATAAACATTCTTTAAGAATTCTAAAAATTATTTATCATCTCCTAAAACGTATTTAGAATTTTTTATTGAAAACGTAACAGCGCAGCCATCTAGCTTGCTCCAGACTGAATAAACAAAAAATATTATTCATGCATGCTACACAAAACAAAACCAAAAATGTTGTCTAAATATTCAAGAAATAAAAATTCAAAATAGTATTTTTTTTAAACGAGCCTAAGTGACACCTTCCATCTATTAACTAATAATACAGCATAAATATTTATTAGGGATTGTCCTACGGGGTCCATATGTATGTATTTATAAATATGACACTATGTGTACGGGGGCATTCACAGTATAAGCATTCATATACTTCCAACACCGGAAAGGGTGTGAAAATGCGTGTCATTGTTTTAGTATCTGATTTAACCCTCAAAAACAGTGAATTGTTTGCAGACACGCAAATTTCGCTCTTTCCGCTATCTTTGCATTACCACTGCCCCCTTTGCACCCTTTACTCCACGCAACATTTTCCGTCCTTGATTTGCAAGTGTTTTTTGTTTACTGTTGTTGTGAAGCGTGCTTGAGGGCGCCTGCAAATAATTTATCAAATTCAAATCTTGCACATTTTGTGGCACTCGATGGACGGTCTGTTCTTTACTGCGAGATTTCGCATATTTGCGGGCTACAGAGGTATTTATTTGCCAATGATGGAGGGTTGATTGCTGCAGGGTAATTTATTTATTGGGCATGTAAATTGGAAATGAAAATTTGCATAAAAACTTCATATTTTGACTATTCTTACTCGAAAAGGTCGAGGAAAAGCCAACTAGGAGACAAAATTTTGTAGATGGTGATTTAATTTTAGGTTTTTCTTGTTTTCTATGTTATGTTACGTTTGTGATTTTTTCCTCTTTTTGCATAGGTGCATATGAATAGATGTAGACAGCACCATTTTAAAATTGGGCGGTGGTCAATGATGCGTCAACTACCAGATACTTCATAAAATTTATTTACTCAAGCTATTAGGCTCACACAGAAACAAATCTGAATAGCCTTAAAGCCAGTCAGTGGATACCGTATTTTTGTTGCTATAAAATCACGAAATACTCCCGTTAAGCTTTTGTGCAACTCTGTTGTAGAGACAACCCTTAGCTGGTTATAAATCCGTCGATCGTTCCTCTAATGCGTACTACCAGTGGATACAACGAACAGGTATAGTTTATGCAACTCATTGTGACTGGTCTTGAAAAGTGGAGCCATTACCATAATCCAAAGTAGAATAAAAGCGAGAGCTTCGCGATGAAACTATAGCACCTAAACATTTTGACCAGTTTTGATTACTTTTTTTAATTTTCATAAATTTTTTATATTACAATAATATAGTGCAAGTTCATTCTACAAAAAATAGCATATATAAGTCATTTAAAGTAAAAAAAAGTATTCATTATAAGGAGTAAATGAGCAACGCCGTCAGTATAAAATAATAAAAATTCAACGAAAATTTTGAGCCATTTTAAACTTGCACTTTATTGTACTAGAATTAAATAGACTATAAAACTCCGTACCAAACTTCTTTGAAAAAAGGTATAAGTTTTGGTGAAAAATGTTTAAATTTTTATAATTTTTTATAAAGTTAGAAATTTGGATTTGCATGGCTTTTGTTAGAAAATGAGTTAAACTATAATAAAAAATAATGAATATAAAAAAAAAACCGAAATAAATATAAACTGGTCAAAACAGGTCGAAATGTTGAGATGCTTTAGTTTTTTGGGGGCTCTATTTACCCGTGGTGCAAGTTGTGTTTTTGATTACGCCAGATAAGCAAGTTGTGTTATTGACAGTAACAGTAACACAACACCAAAAAAGATCCAACAAAGTGAACTTCCAGCATAAAATGATCAGCTTGCTCGCACAGTTGTTAAAACCTACCACGCAATAAAGAAATAGGGCTTTCTAACCTAATTGACGTATTGCTCAGACAACGCTCCTTCCAACGATCACTGGCGTTAAGTACCACTTTCGATCTTACAAGGAGCAGAAAAATTTGGACATTTCGGCAAGCGCTTAAAAAACAAGAATTTTTTCTGACGGAATTCGTTTGTTGCCCGAAATAAGGAAAAACATATGGCTAGTATACGTCAACTTTTCCAACACAGAGCTTCAAATTGTTTAGAAAACAACACAGGTTTTTATTTGTACTGTCAGTACCTAAATGCATCTTTATTATTTTAGGGAAGGCAAAATAAATTTGCTCTTAAAATTCCGTTGTGGTATTCAAATAATTAATAGGGAAGAGTAAGAACTGCCTTATTTTTTCTCTTTTCTAAAACAAATCCTTTTCAGGCTATCTTATAGAATGTTCCGGTGACTCCGGTAAGCAAATCTCATGTTTGAGACAAATGTCAGTTACCCCATTTTGTACTTTAAACGGTCGATATGATAAAATTTAAGACGATGTCAGAAAGCCACCAGATAGCATCACTAGAATGGTACTGGTCTAGAACCAGCAACGGAGCAGAGGTCGCGGTCGGTTAAAGATGACTTGGCGAAGGTCGGTGTTGCGCGAACTAGCAGAGTCGGCATCTGCTTCATGGGACAGCGCAAAAATAACAGCTGGGAACCATGTACGGCGGAAGAGGCTTGCTGAGGCCGGATGATCCCGAGCGGAGTGAACAAGGATACAAACAAATATAAAATTTTACTTTTGGATGTCTTTTGTAAGGTCTAATCGGGCTTTGTCATTCAGTCTTGAGTTATCGATAACCAAGTCAAATCGACTCCAGCTATGCAGAGAAAACGTCAGTATTGAAAGGCTGGGATGTATGCCACTCGCAGGCAGTAAAAGTCCACGAAATCCACGTTAACCTATATATGCATATATATGTATGTAGGGCCAGCTCGGGTTAGTCCCGTAAGGCTGAAGTTATTCCTCAACAAAAACAAAAACAATTTCCTGCTCACGCTTGACTGATACTCCATACATCGCTTGAAAATAAAAATAACCAAAAACATACTTGACTTAAAGAAGAATTTGGAGTTCTCACATAACCACACAAAAAATCAACAAACTATTTTGTTCGCTCAGGAAAAAAATCCAGCCCACTTATATCACATTTTGGTCTATCTTTTCCCATTTTTAGATACATTTGTTGCAGTCGAGAAGTAAAGGGTACATTGGAAAAAGTTTTCTGCATTAAATTATTTTCTTCACAATAATTGAAAACCAAAAACAAATATAATGAAAACGGGCAAAAATATACAAGTGCACACAGCTTTAACATAAAATGGTATGCGCCACTTGAATCCAACAACTACGTCGAGCACGTTTAGAAAATAGTTGTAGCACAAAACTTCAAACTCCAAACGAATTTATTTCTATTATTGTATACAGTCGCAGCCGCTCGTGAGTACAAAGTTTATTGGATAAGCAAGAAAACAAAAAAGAAAACAGAAAACAGAACAAAATGCATTTAATTGAAGTCAATTAATAATGCAGTATGCAATTGCATTTAACGAATTTGCAACATTTCTACCACACCGCCACTTCAATTTTCCTTTTTTGATTCTCTGACGCATTGGCAGTTGCTTCCGTAAACACTCAAACGTACAGTGGTGTTAAAAAAAATATCACTGCTGTGATGAAGTTTCATTTCTTTAAAATAAAAACTGGTGGATTTACAATTTTCAGGTTTTATCTGTCTCAAGAGTTCGTTTCTATTTACTCGAAAGCATAACGGCACTCCTCATATGAAGCTATTTGTTAAGTGATGCAGGAATTTAAGCGGTAAAAACAATAGAACTGACAGCGCTCTTTATTAAATTCTATGCAGAGGTGGTCACAATAATAGCAGAGCAACATTTTGAAAATTTTTGACTATTTATTTTTATCTTTTTTTATAAAAATATATTTTGTACTACAATAAAAACCGACGTAACTCTAAGTTCATACTTTATACAAATCTCAGAAAAAAATGTAATCCAAATTTTCAGAAAAACTCTGGGTATCTTCTTCAATTTTTAAATAATATAATACTGTGGAAGTTTAAAGTATCTCCAAATTCGCATTAAATTTTTCCATATAACGAATGTTCGAAATTTTTTATATGAAAAAAATGCACAATTAGAAAATTAACAAAAAAAATTTAAAACTTCATACCCAAAACAATCTTGATGAAATTTTTGGAATTTTTTTTTTCAATTTTGTAGTGTTGTTTTTGTAGTTGGTTTTGTTTTGTGATGATTGTTGTTTAGAAGTATAAGGTTGATGCTAATTAGTTACATTTGGTGTTTTTGGTTAATTAAACTGACCGGTAGAAAGATGAAGGAACAGTCTATGGAACGGACGAAAGAAAAATGCACTTTTATGCCAGCAAAGGCGCTCAGTCTTGCATTGTAAGACCTCCAAATACCCAATATAATATTCAATTCACACAAAACCATTTTAACACTCAGTGTCTAGCATAATCGTGCAGCTCATCATAGTGCTATTATCTTTAGCGCCACTGTACTTAAATAACATTACAAGGGTGTGCTAAAAGTACTCAGACTCAGCTCTAACGAGTGGCAATCGCTATTAGAAAACACCTTTCTTGTCATCTAATATTTCATGCCCAGAGTGGGTTTCAAATCCAGACACTGCCGAATGGTAGTCACGCACAAAATCCTTTAGGAGCCGCCATTTGTGGAACAACAACAAGATGTACACCACAAATTGGAGAAGAAGTTCGGGCAAACACCGAAAAAAACGTACGCTTGTGAGTGGACTTACCCAAAAAACAAAAACTTATATGACTTTAATAGGATTGTGACACAAGGATTGCAAAGCAAAACAGTATTTGGCGAAAAAACTGAAGATCTCATTTTTCATTTCATTTCATTTATTCATTTAGTAAGTCAAGAAATACAAAGTTTCTTACAGACTAAACTACTTAGTTCTAGAGTATTTGTATGAATTATATATACATAAATGTTTCGAAACTATTTAAAGAAATTATTAAGTGATAATTTGAACTTAAACTTAGATAACGATAAATTAAAAGCCAAAGAACCAAAGAAATATGGTTGAACTCATTTCATGTTCTAATCATAGGTGCTTTCGAGGCACAAACAGTTCTAGCCCGCTCTAGGAAGAATAAATTATTACTCCGAAGATTTTTTCGAGGTACGTAGGCAAGTCAACTGCCCCATTTATAATATCGAAAACAAAGCAGAGTGACAGTATACTTCTCCTACTTTGTAACGATTTTAAGTAAGGCACGCCTTGCATTATACGAAGGAATCGGATGGGTGTAGTTAAACGATCTGAGTGCAAAACAAAGAAATTTCTTTTGAATACGTTCAAGTCTATTGATGTGGCAAATATATATGGCATACTCCAACTTTGATCGTACGAGAGAAGTAAATAGTGACTTCAAAGTATAAGGATCCGTAAAATTGTAAGCAAACCGCCGTATGAAGGCAAGTTTAGAATACGATTTGGCGATGACAAAATATAAATGACTAAGAAACTGAAAGGTGGAGTCGAAGATTACACCCAAATCAGTAATTTCATTAAGAGTATTTAGGCGCGAATTCTTTATAAAATATGAGGTAGAGATTAAATGTTTTGACTTAGAAAATGGCATATGATAGCATTTCTTAATATTTAATTGGAGTAGATTCCTATCGCACCATGCCACAGAATTGTTGAAGTCTGATTGAATTTTAAATTGAATATTAAAGCGGAGTTGGAAAGTTTCACATTGGAGGTTACACATTTTTTTTGTGTTTAATCCTAATACTAACAAATCAGCGGGTTGTCGGTTTTATTTTTAATTTTTTTCCAACACAAACGCAGCTGATAACTAGAAAATTTTAAAGTTACTTTTCCAAGCTCACAAAAATTCTCAACCAAAATGTGACATTGATAATGATTAATGTTATAAAATCCAAGCTCTAAAACGACTTACATAGAAAAGACTTACATAAGAAGGTCAAAAAGACATTATCTAATAAAATCAATATAATAAGCTGAACTTATGAAGAGTGTTCGAAATTTCAAGACTTTTCTTCATATTATTCGTCAGCACTTCCTGCAAAGAACCCGACACCTTCTTTTGGCACGCGCTACATCTTTTAAAAATAGTTCCGGTGCATCATTTGAATGCGGAATAGGTCTTCTAGCTGATCAAACAATACTATGAATGGAGTTATAGTTTTGTTCATCCAATATTAGCTAAAAGTAGTCATTGCTATGATTTTTTCTTCCTTCCAAATCATGAGCACACACAACTTCGGCGTTTTACAAGTACCGTTTTCTCACTATCGGCAATTTTAAGGTTGAAGTAAAAAAATACAAGCACCCCTTCCGTTAATCATTTCAACTATTTTAGTAAAGAATGTTACGTCTATAGTTTCGATATTTAAATCTGGTATTAAAAGCGACGTCAGAAATTATAGGGCAACATCTGAATAAACCGCGAAAAATATGGAATGAGGATATCTGGTAATTTCGAGCTGACTGATTATAACGAATCATATTTTGGAGTTGAACTTTGCCTAAATTGTTAATTTTATTCAATAGAACTACACTTAATGAATGTAATTAAATAAAAATCTTTGAAACGAATGTCTATTTTGAGAAAATGCGAGAAAGATATCAGGAATGATGAAATACCTATGTATATAGAGTTGAGAGTTAATTGCTGAGGGGTTGCAGTGATTTATTTAATTTTTAATCAACAATCTATATTTTTTTTTCTGAAATCAATAACCAATATACCACCCTAGGATATTTAAAACGAACATTCAATCGTATGCACTCGAACACCATTCAATGCTTTTTGAGCAATGCAAAATTTATCGCTACACTAATTGAATGGAGCATCGAAAAGAAATCGAGGTACGACTGCATTTTGGCAAATAAATCAGAGGATAGAAATTGGCACAAAGTGCTGCTCTGCGCGCCTGTGCCTTTATTTACAAATTAATCGCAATATTATTTTCTTGAATTTCCATTTGTTGATAAGAATGCATTTAAAATGCAAAATAAAAATATTGGCTTTAATTGTTTATAAACAAAGTATACAAAAGCTGTAGTGATATAACGCGAGCAAACCAGCAAGGCTTGCTGAAATTTGTTCATGTGTATATATTTTTTTCCATTAATTTGCATCCAGTTCTTAGCTATCCGCTTTCATCAATGTGAATGCCAGTCAATTTCAGTTCGTGGCACATGTGACCGTTGGAATTGCTTTGCTGTTGACACCAGAAAAGGTTACTTCGTGGCATTCCCATCTAATCAAAGAATACAAGTCATTAGAACAACTAATTTCAGAACAAACTAAAGAGAACTTGACTACTAACTTGACATGTAAATATGTCAGCATTAAAATTCAATGGAGCAGTTCTCCTGACAGAAAATTCTACTTTGGACTGAATTGGACAGGAAAGGGACAATAATTAGAAAAGAGCCACCTGACCCAGTTTGTTCGAGAGAAAGATTGAACGGAAGATCTATGAACGAAGCAGAGATTAAGTCACGAAGAGCGTATGAGCTCTACGGCGACATAGAGATGATCACAAGAAATACATGTGACACTTAAACCTCTTCTTTCCAGTAGATTTGCGGATAAAATATGTCGCTAACAGCTCGCCAATAAGATTGAACACTTTCAAAAAGTGGTCAAACACAAGCCAAGGTCAGATAAGATCCTAACCTGAATTGCTTCCTAGACTGGCGGACAATACACTCCCGCCTGCAACTAGCACCGCATCGTTCACGATCCTGCTACTCTCAAGAAAAGAGTTGGAACGAGACATTATAAAACAGAGCAAGTCCATCCATATATACCCGCACAGCTCAAGCTCGAGGGTAAAGTAGGTGGATGTGTATATTCCAAGCATCTGGAGATCTCTTTCCGCTTTAGGTTCCCCTATTTCAGTATTTTTTAGGCTGCCATAATTTAGGCAATGACACTATTGTTGTTGTTGTTTTAGCATCATAAACATTCCTCATACATGCACGGGGAACTCTGCTGGAGTTAATGTCCTTGGTTGAATATATGTAAATCTAGGTCGTTTCGCTAGCGTAGAAGCTGTCTTGGGAATGATGATCTATATTTTCGGACGGCTATAAAATTCCTCACAAAACAGTCGATAAACATTAAGGTAGCCAACAAGATGGCTGAGTCATTTTGCCCAATTGTAACATGCGTCCCTGGCCATTGCGACATCGAGGGAAACTGCAGGGTAGATAAACTAGCAAGACTCAGTATCAAACTGACTGACGAGTAGATAGAAAATTGTATAGAAAATTGTAGGAACAGCGAACGAAGGATGACATAACGAACCCACCTGCAGAATCACAGTTCAATTGTGACGGATTCTTGATGACAAAATCTTTGCTGTGTCAAAGTAAGCATAGTCCTACCACACTGATTGCGTTATAACGGCGCAATGTCTAATAGTCATATATGTATGTACGTCCAGAAGCTAGACGCACGCACACATGACTTCTACAGAAGCTGTCTAGATAAGGAATAGGAAGAGATGATTTTGCGCCTTCCTATCCACACGTAGATTCGCCACTTTGGGTTGTCAATTATTTTATAAGTTGGAAGATCTCAGCACTGTGGAAATCAGGGATCTTCGAAGGTTTTTCAACAGTTCACATTGATTTTAGCATAGATAAGAACAAATTCTCCTAACCGTCACTTCGTATTAATATTTTTTGGCTCACTTTACCAACCACTTTAAAGTTCAATTAAAAGTATTCGAAGTCAGATTTCTGCATATCACATTGCCTTGTAAATCAAAGGCCACTTTTGTCTGCGGCTGTCTGCATGATCCTACTTTAATGCAGCCTGTGAGCGTCTAACCCCCGCCGCATTCCATTACTCCAGTAATCTCAGCAGCAAGCAGTGCAGCTACTTAGCTTTTACCAGACCACTTCAATGTCTTCTTTCAATGCATTTTTTGTTTCCTCGTGTGCGAGCTGCTTATGCACATATCAATTTTATTCTCTTTTGTTTTTCTCTGATTTATTTCACTTTTATTGTGTTTTTTGTTTGTTTTCAGCTAAAGTGCCTGCATTTAAATACAAAAGGGCACCATCAATTCAATCAATGCTACAGTGTTGCTGCTATTGCCATCATGCGGATGTATGCATGGATGTATTTGTTTACTTATCTACATATAAATATGTATGTATGTGTGTATATGTGATGTGCTGCATTTCTTTGGAGTTGGCAGTCGAAAGTACGTGGCTTCCCGCTTTCTCCCTTCACTTTCCACTGTTTCTAATGGCTTGTCCATAGCTCCGTTTGTCCCACTCCCACCCATAATCTCCTACACTCTTTCAAGTGACAATTCCAATGATTGTTCGTTCGTTGCGATAGCAAATTACGATGTTCTTGTAGCATCAATCAAAGATTTGCGTTCTCAGATATGCAAAATCATTGCACAGTGTTTCGTATAAAGCAAACAAAATGCACCCACGGATGTCTAGAAAATAAGTGGAATGGAATAAGAGAAGGATCGCACTTCAACCTCAAAATCTTGTAGGCTCTAGAAAAGAAAAATAAATTACACAAACGATTTCCCCCGAGCCCTGATTCAATGACTTTTTATGTCCAGCTTTGATTTTATTTTGCGGGTTGCTATTTATATTTCTATCCTAACAAAACTGAACATCGGTGATTGAAAACGGTTTGCCCAGTTGCAGTTCAATGCATCCAATCATTTTTCGCACAGCATTGACATTTTCTGTCACAACTGATTTTGGACGCCCTTTCCGGCATGCGTCGGTGAGCCAGCAGCGACCTGGAGCAAATTCATTATACCAGTTTTTTACGGTGCTAAAGGATGGTTCTTGTTCGCCGTATAATGATTTTAGTTCATCAATGCATTCTTGTCATGTTAATCCATGTTGAAAATTGTCCAAAATAATCTGACGGTTTGAATAATATTCCATTTCATTCCATTTTCCTGCTGAGATGTATTTTTAAGGCCCTGTAAACAACACTGATATGGCTCACACAACAAAACCTAATGAGTGCGTTTATGGTAAAATATGTCAATATTTCCAATGGAAATGTCAGATGACGCCTGACAACGCTGGAAGTACCCAAGGCCACAAATATCACGTTCCCACGGCAGTCGGTTCTACGTTACCGGAACGACCTGGACTTTATCCGAGTCAAGGTCTGTCACTGCAGCAGCATTCCGTACATGTATCGAGCTTGAAAGACCCTGTCTGTGCAATCTTTTTAGACGAACTATCCTAGAGTTTGAGCTGCTTTTGTATGGCTAAAATACAAAATTGAATTTCTTTTTTTTTCGGAAATAAAAACTACCGTAACTTGTTCTGTATGCAACACTGTGCATCGAACTGATAAACATCTACACATACATGTCATGTCTACATACATACGTGCATATGTATTATCCTTATGCGCAGACACAAATTAGTAAGATAGAATAGGAATGTCTCATACTTATTTGACTTCATCGACGGTCGGTCTGTGGGAAGGTTGTGTAGAATTGTCTTCGTTTGTTGGTGGCCCAACACAGCTCGAGTAATTACATGCATGAATTATGTTCAAAGAAAGCGTTTTATGTGCATTGCTTTTGGACTACAATGGAATTAATTTGGATTAGGGATGCGCATTCTTTTAATTTTTACGATCCCGCATTCTTTTAATTTTTACGATCCCGCATTCTTTTAATTTTTACGATCCCGGGATTCGGGACTGGTTCCGGCATTTAGTTTCTTATTATTTTACAACAACTTAACTCCAAAAAAATTGCATCAATACTGTTTGTGAAGCTAAGGGAGCTATATAATAAATAAATAATAAAAATTATTTCATTAGTATAAAGCAAAAAACAATAGCTAAATTTATGCGCATTTAATAATACTTTTGCGTGAAAATATCTGATAAGGTAAATCAAATAGGTCGAAGAAAATACAGCAAAAAAATTAAAAAGAATAAAAATGAACAAAGCGGAATAAGCAGGCATTTATTTGAGTTAACATAAGAAATCAGGTGAATTAGTATAACTTTTTAAAACAGAGGCATACATATATTAAAAAGAAAACAAAAACATTCAATATTTCCATATTTGCTAAAAAGTTAAAGTCAATGTAATTTCTTTCATATGAAAGGGAATTTTTTTTGCATCCATTTCATATGATTTGTAAAATATTACAAATTCCTCAAATCCTGGGTTTATTGCCAATTTTTTTCGGAACTTTCAAATAGCCGAATCCCGAAATTCTGGGATTTGCATCTCTAGTTTGGATGCATTAAGTTGGAGTTGCGATAACAAATTCGTCTCTATTAAACTTCATATTTTTACCATCCTTTCCTGATATTTCAGATTGTGCAATATCACTTTGTTTACCGGTCACGAGTTAGCTCGAGTTTTCCATATATGCCCAAAATTTTAACTTCAACTCATTATGTATAAATAAATTTATATTATTTCACTTCCACATTTCACTCACTATAGAATATCCCAAGAGAGTTGAGAATTGTATGATTTGGTTGTATTGATAACGTTATTTCCGGTTTAAAGCAAAAAATATAAAACAAGAGATTAAAAGTTTCTTGAACTTTATTTAACAACAGTTGTATAATAAAATTGCAGATCGGATGTGGCACTGTAGGCATGAAGTGATGAAAATAAACAGGCTATGCCTGATTTCAGAAGGCCACTTGAGGGTAGCGCGCTACCATAACATCCATGAAAAAAAAAAAAAAAATTAAACTATCGGTTCACCTAGTGTTCTAAATAATACGAGTATGAAAGACAGTACAATGACACGAAACACAACC